>JADLZK010000482.1:0-194489 GCA_015847255.1 Hyparrhenia diplandra
ACACTTGACCCGAGAGACGTTCACTGTTCATGGGTGGCAGTGGCAGGGTACAGGTGGATTGACTTGAGATGACCATTCGGTGTGCTTTCCAGGACGGCACCGAATGAATGTGAAACCCCCGGACATTCCGCATCACCGGACTCCCGAACCGATCCTTGAGTTCCCACGGCACCATGGGTAAATCGGTACCGAGGAAATTTTGGTCTTGTATTTTTGTTCAATTTCGAAGGCTCACGGAGACATACCTTGATCGCTCATTATATTTAAAAATTTATACAAAATATCACTTCTTTTGGTGAGGTTTGCTTTATTAATAAAAAGTTCTTTAAGAATAACTTTAATTTAATTATGTTTACATATTTTTTAAATAAAACAAGTGGTAGGTAAAAAAATGTCAAAGAAACTGTGATTTGAAATGGAGAGAGTAAATTATTGTGGCTTAGAAAATGAAAGGAAGACGGCATAGAGAAAATGGGAAATGAAAAAAAAAAAAGAATAAAGAGAAACTCACGCAACAGAACCATCTACGGCACGAAGTTGCTCAGGCGTCAACCGGAAGAAAACACATGCTAAAAAACACGGAAAACAAAAGAAATTTGAGAGAAAAAGAAATGATTGACACATACTTGCATCCCGTAGGCGTACTAGGCGAGCGGCAACACTAAATCTAAATGTATGTTATTTCAATGTTCCTCCATTACCAACACCATACTTATACATCTCGTGATTTTCATTAGTTAACATTTTAACCCACTTAGTTTCTTCTCCATGCTCGTGGTAACGTGCGGGGAATATCTTAGTACAAGTTATAACTGAAGCAAAATTTGAAGAGTCCTCGTTCAAGGTAAGGTTCGTGTCCGGAAACTGTTGGTTCGCACTTGATCAGGGATGAGGTAACACAGGAATCAGACTTGATCAACGGTGAATAATCCTGAACATCGATTGAAACAATTAGCGCTTGCATATTTTGCAGTAGTGGAGCTCCTTGGACATAGGGGAAGCGCATGAGTAGCAGAAGCAATATCCACACCTAAAAACCCAAATCCAAGAAACTTATGTAAGAAATCGTTGAAAGTTTTACAATTTTCAGAAAGAGGAAAGCACATACCTGCACTTGATAAACATACATCCCTCAGACTTCTCCACGTACATCCTGCACTGGGGGCACCGCTGCCACCTCTGTTCGCCAGCGAGCCGCCTCACCATCATGTCCTCCCGGCCACGCTCGTCTTCCGCGAGCCCCTGAAACTCCTCGCAGCCGATGCCGTCGTGCCACGGCACCATGCACTGGGCGCAGAACAGCCGGTGGCAGTGCGGGCACTCGGCTTCCGCGATGGCACCGTTGCCATTGTCGTCGTCGGCTACAAGCCTTGCGGAGCAGTCTCTGAACGGGCAGTAGAGCCTCTGCTCGCCGAGCGTCAGCTCGCACAGCGCAACATCCCACCTGCTAAACAGCTCCGAGGGGATGATGCCGCAGCAGTCAGCCAGCTCGATCGTGCCGTCTCTGCAGCTGGGCTCGGGGCATTTGACGTGGACAACGTTCTCACCGATCTTGGCAGCGATGTACTGGCCGATGCAGGTCCGGCAGAAGGCGTGGCCACATGAGCTGACGACGAACTTGCGACTGCTGGGCATGCTTTCCATGCAAATGGGGCAGTAGAATTCATGGCCTGGTGGCAGAATGGATGACGATGGTTGCCCTGCATCAACAGAGGTGGAGGGCCTTTCTGACGATGCTTCTGTCATGTGATCTTTCATGAACAAATCGTCAAGCAGGGACTCAACTGATGTGTCCTGTATTACCATTTCTTGGAAAGCAGAGAACAGAATGACTTCCTGCAGTTGTAATTCCTCAGCCAGCGCATCTGCATCACCAATAACAGGAGACACCCTCTCCAACGCCATCGCGACACCTTCGTCGGATAGCAGAGCTGATCTATTTCCTCTCTGTCCCTTTGTGTGGTTGTTTCTGGGAGGAAGAACTGATGTTTTAGAATGTCACGAGAATGAACTGTTTATGAGTTGCCAGGCGAAGGCTTATTATATACACAAATGATCAGGGAATCAGTCTCCTGGACTTTTAGCATGCAAAGAAGAGTATAAGAAAATTCCGGACAGCAGCAGGTTTCTTGAATAAAAAAAACATGCAATGTTGTTGTCTATTGCCTTGACTCAACTGAAGTCTTGTACGCGTAATGTGCAGATGGATTTTAAATAGCGGGCTAAGGTGTTTAGCAGTTTCACTCTAAAACAGTTATTAGCGGAGCTATATCGGGCTATAGTGGAATTTAGTGGCTAAAATGCACATGAACACAAATAGCAGCACCATGCCTCAAAAGTCTATAGCGGGCTATACCGGCAGCTATAGCGGGCTATTTAAAACTCAATCAGGTGTTGTTTTATTGTTTGCAAGCAAGAAATAAAGGAGTTGCGAGGTGCAGACTTAATCATTACAAATCGACCTCCTGAAGTCTATAAAATTAAGGTAAAGAAAGTTCTATTTCTATTATATATAAAACTGAAGGCAACATGTTTTTGTTTACATGGAGGATAATGTATACATATTGTCTGTCAATGTCTTGACATGGCATGCTGTAGTTGTACAAGCAATTGCAGCAGGAACCAAGAAACTTCCTTATGCTACGTAATGAGTCCACCGGTGCAAATTATATATTGGAACACCATCAGTGCTTAAGTTGTATAGCAATTGCATGGAAAAGTGTATAGCGATGGAACCGCTTGACTCAGATAATCAGATTGTTTGGTCTTCGCATCAGAATAACAGATTTAATTTATTATAAGCATTCATGAAGTTCTTAGCATCGGATTCATCGTAGTAAAAAAGTGGAACAAACAAAAGTATAGGATGCTAGTTGGATTTTTTGAGCAAAAACCATGGGGGCACGTGCCCCCCCGGCCAGCCATTTTTTTTTTTTTTTGAAGAAACTGGAGGGGCAGAGAGCCCCTACAGGACTTTATTAAAAAACATTGAAACAAAAGTTCAGCTTAAAAGACAAATTAAGAAACAAAGAAAGTGAAAAAAAAGATGAAAAAGGAAATTCAAATTACAACCGATTCTAGATCCATGAATCAAACGACGTGCTAAACTTGGTCTTCACGCTCCGGGTTAGGATTTTGATTTCCTTAATGAAGATTTGTCTTGCTCTTTTTGGAGTAGCCGACAAGCCTTTGAAAATGAGGTCATTTCTGGAAGTCCAGATAGCCCAACACATGAGAATTACCATGACCATAAAGAAGCTTGGATTTGTTTGACATCTAATGAGGTCAATCGCCTGAAAGATATCTAACTGACCTTGGAGATCTATACTGATGGACAAACAGCAAGCCTGAGCAAACTAACAAGTGAGGAAATGGTGTTGGACATTTTCTTCCTCATTGCAATTACAAAGGACACAATTATAAGAGGGGAGATGTATGGTTTTCCTTCTCAGAATATTCCTTGTGCTCAATCTATCCTTCATTAGAAGCCAGAAGAACATTGTGTTTCAGTTGGCAACAATTTTTCCCGAGCCATTGAAATACTTGCGGGACTTGGGAATGTCCCATTAAGTGCCCATTTTGGTGGTCTAAATATCATTATCAGAGGAAAGAGTCAAATCATCTTTCAACACTTCTAGGGCTAGGAATTGCTGGTGAGCTTCTGCTGACAGGGGCAAGCTAAAGAGATTTAGAGGTTGCTGGTGCTACACCCGCTGTTGTACTGTCAGGTTTTTCTTTGTAGAGAAAGAATACAGCTCTGGGAACTCTATCATAGGAGTTTGGCTTCCCCACAGACCAGAACAAACAAGAAGTGCCATTGTTGATCTAAATTGAGGCAAGATCTTTGTAACTGTCTAGCAGCTTAAGAACATCTCTCCACCAGAAGGATCCTTTTTTGACATGGTTAGGATGTTTTCCATTGGAATAATGTTTTTCCCAAATGAGAGAGACCCAAGGAATATCTTTTCTATTAAAGAATTTGTTTAAGTTCTTGAGTAAGAGGGACTCATTGTGCTTTTGCAGGTCAATCACTCCTAAGCCTCCTTCTTCTTTATTTGCACAGACCAGTTTCCAAGCAGCCTTGGGTGGTTTTCTTGAGTTGATGTCAAAGCCTCTCCAAAGACGGTGCTTCCTATATTTATCAATCTGCTTGAGAACCACCTTAGGGAGGGTTAGGTCACACATGTGGAATGTTGGAAGAGCTATGAGAACTGGATTTGTCAATTCCAACCTTCCAGCTTGGGATAGCAGAGATGAGGTGTTGATAAGTCTTCTCTCACACTTGTTAATTAGGGGCAAGAAGTCATCCACTCTTAGTCTAGAAGTGCCAAGGGGAAGGCCCAAGTATGTAAATGGTATCACCCCCACAGAGCATCCAAAGGTATTGGCCAAGTGTTTGGTTTTGTCTTCAGTGATGTTTATGGGGACCAAGAATGATTTAAACAAGTGGACTTGAAGGCTTTTTTTCCTCAAGGACCTAAGGATCCTTTTTTTTTTGAGTAGGAAAAGTTGGTTAGCCTCTCCTTCCATGATGATGAGGGTATCATCAGCATACTGAATAACTGGGAAGTCAGTGGAGTGATTGAGAGGTATGGGAAGGTTTCAAACCCCCCCCTCTCTCCCCCCCTTGGTCTTTAGCAAGTTTAGATGATGATGACTAAGGAGGTCTTGAAGAGCTAAAGAGCAAACAACAAACACCGAAAAGAGGATCTCCTTGCCTAACACAAACTTTTTGCAAAGTGAATTGTTTTCTCTGGGGTTGCCATTGGGGAGCACTTTGGAGGTACTAGAATCTAGAATGCTCTTGATCATCCATCCAATCATAGGTCCCAAACCCAAACCCCCCGAAGAAGTTTAATGATTGCCTTGTGTTCAATTTTATCAAAGGCCTTTTCAAAATCCAGCTTCAAGATGATGACTTCTTTCTTTGAGTGGTGACAGAGGTGTAGGTACCCAAAAGGTCAAGCCAAGCAGTCCTGGATTGTTCTGGTTTTGATCGCCATTAGAGATTTTGACAAACCAATTTGATGCATACACAATTTAGACTGAGTAGTATGGGAGAAGGCCACAGAGAGATCCACATGTGCGTGGAGAAGGCCCGTGGGATATCTATGAAGTTATCCAACCAGGAGCCTGACCCTTGTGAGGAGCTCTAGTGAGGACTAGGGAAACATGAGCTTGTTGATACCTTGGAAAAAATGGTCATCGTAGGAGTTTGAATTTTCTGACTCATTTATGTTCCCACACTTACTTGCATTACTTAGGTTATATGCTTACCTTTCCTAATATTACTGGCTACGTTAGTTGATAAGATTGGAACTTAGGTGCATAACTCTTTATAGTTTGGGATATCAACACTTGTCAGAACCAAATGCACATCTAGATGGCATCTTGTATAGGCTTTGATAGGTACTCTCTCTGTTCTGAATTATAAGATGTTTTGATTTTGTAGATATATAGTTTTTGCTATGCACTTTGAAAGCATAAATAGTATCTAGTCCAATACAAACAAATGATTAATTAGGCTTTTTTCTCAAAACTTAATTGTATACTTGGTTTTTATATGGAGGGAAGTATCTCTTCTGAACGCGATCACACTAGCAAACGCAGTTTTATTCATTAAGTATGATAGAGTTTGTAAATGAAAAACAACCAACAATTTAACAACAAGGTCCTTCAAGCCCTACCCTCTCGGATAAAAGTTTAGATACCATGGTGACTAATTTCACTTCTTGAAGAGCTAAACAACGACTACATCAAACCACCGCTAGCAGGACTCCTAGCTGCTTGAAACCTACAAGGCACCGGGCTAGACATTAGTTCCGAATCCGATGATGCATGGACCAGCTGAATGTCATTACATTGATCCTTCTAGAGCATCCATCCAATCAAAAAGAAAAGGGAGTCAAACCCCACCAAAGTTGTTTCGAAATGAGTTTCCTGTTCCTCAACCACCACTCCATAGCCGTTTCCTCTCGCACAAAGATGGTATGCTGCAGGTGTAGCTTGGTGACCCAAATGTGCCACACCTTCCGGTTGAAGCTGTAGCCTAGCAAGTGGTCCATTGTCTCTACTTACTGGTCGCACGTGATGCAAGTACCTGACTATTACTCGCACATGACGCAAAGTTAGCCAGTAGAAGAAACAAACCCATGGAGAGGGCCCGTCTTCCAAATTTTCTTCGTGCCTAGTAGTGGAGAGGAGCCGATGAACATGGCTCTGTAAGCCGATGTAGTTGAATAGTTATGGTCCGCAGTGAGCTTCCATGCGAACGTGTCAGGCTCCGTTGAAAGCTGTATGTGTTCAAGGCATGTCATATAGCCGACCAAACTATAAAATAAGTTGTGAGGTTACCGTCCCCGTGATGTGTAGCACCCAAGCATCGTCCACAAGTGCCTCTGCAACCACAATCTTCTTCTTCATCGAGCTAACCACCGCATAAACCGCCGGCGCTAGATGCTCGATGCCCTGGCCTTTAATCCACTTATCATGCCTGAGGTCCGATATACCTAGACCTCCAAGCTCCTTCGCTGGAGGGAGTATCTCATTCCTGCCGAACAACTCGCCACGTGGCCATTGTGACTGATCCACTTGGCTAGGTACCAGCCTTGGTTCCTGGTATTGTCCAACGACCCATGAACGCGTCTACTTACTTGAAACGCAGTTTTAGTCTACTGAAAAATAGTTTAAAAAAAAGTCTACTGAAAAATAGCACTTCCCATTTGTTTAGGGAAATCTTGAGCCCTACACCTTTACCTGAATGTCTGTTGAATGTTAGTATGATCAGGCCGAAAGGGATTGGATGCTAGTGCCGCGATCAAAAGTAAACAGCTGCTCAACTTCGTAAAAACACTCAAGAAACATTAATTTACCGGTGACATTAGTTCCGAAATCGATGATGCATGACCAGCTATTATTACATTTTAAAGATCTGCTGACGTCTACCAGATCAAACCACATTCATGCAAATAAGAACTAACTTGAGAGATCCGTATAAGGAGGTGCTCCTGCAGTCCACAGGAACTTCATTTACGTATTGGTGATTTCATTAAAGAGGAGGCTTACTAGCTGTTTTCTACTGGGCACCTGATACTTTTTACGTAAAAAAAAGTCAAAAAGTCATCAGCTTGTTTGTTCAGATGTCACTATTGGATAAGGCTGAAGTACCAAGACTAAACGAAGCTGCCAGATGGAGATGTCGTCACGTCGATCTCGTCATGGACCCATGGCTCAGCCGTAGAACCAGGGCAATCTGGCAAATATAGAGGATGTTTACATGCATGGAGGTCGTCAATGTAATGGGACCTGTTACTTTTCTTGACATTCCCTGCTGAGCTAGTCGCAGCAGAAGCTCAGAAACTTCACAGTAAAAGGCCTTGAATGTACATGGTTCAGGAGGCAGATGTTTGGTTGCAAGCGGGCTTCAAGGCCTTGAATGTAGTAGTTGCTATCTGGTCGCAAAATAGTTTCGCCATGTACTTCTTCCTTGAGGATCCGATAGCTATATTGTTAGAATTTATATATGAATAGTTCCTTTAAAATTTATATGAACAAATTCTGATAAATCTCAAAGGTCCAATATTTGTATTTTTTAATGGGCTTTATTGTTTCAACCCATGAGTAAAGGTAGGAGGTGCAATATCAATTAGTACCATATTGCTAGTTGATGTGGAGGTAGGGAATTTCCCTCCTATATATTTGTATCAAGCCTCCCGGGAATAGACACAACACTACTACTACAATTGGGAGTTTTAATTAGAAAATCCTAAAGTAGTAAAATAATATTTTCCTTTTCTCGCTACTGCGCTGCACTCCCCATCCCGTCCGTCAGCTGCATTTTCACCACACTTCTACATCGGCCTTCTACAAGGTATTATAAAGTTCAGCCCATGGCTAAAGCCAATATCCGCCCAGGGAAATTAAGAACTAGCCCAAACAAGATGTCCAAATAAGAACATCCAAGCCCATACTGATAAACTATTCATGAAGAGTTTAACCATAGGTAATCCCTTAAAAATCCTATCAAATAAGTGGAGGATTCATTAAATTGTGAAACGTTGCCCTACCTTCTAGTGTATGCGAACCGCTATGTTTACATCGGTTGCCATGAATGCTTTCTTATATGCTATTGGATCATGTCATGCTTCACTATATGCTTTTAGTTATACTTTGTTATATGATGCTAGGTCATGCTAGTATGATACACATGTTTACACTAGTTGTTATGATCATGCTTTGCTATATGATGTTGAACACAATATGCTTTAATGTTTTACATGTTTAATCTAGTTGTTTAGTTTGTCATGATTTATTTTATGAAACTAATTTAGAAATTGCCTAATATTTCAACATATGTCCTAAAACTTTAAGCTTTGATGCCCCCTCGCCATCGAAGTCTTGTGCTTGTATTTGGTTTTTTTATCCTCTTAATGAAATACGGGTGAATAAAAAAAACTTTCAGTACACATTCACCCTCTTTCGAGAAGAATTCTTATAATCAGTCAGTCGAACCACATTTTAGGCATGACAGGAACCGTACGTGCATGCAAATTAAATTTAGAGGGATCCATCGATCATAAAGTCAGCTATTGGAGCTGTAAGAAAATATTCACACGCTCAGTGATTCAAAGGAAGTCATCAGCCCTCTCATAATTCACATGCTTAGTGATTCAATATAAGAGGAACCCATCTAGTTCTCACTACTAAGGTAGTAGTTTCTTCATAAGAAAGTCATCAGCCCTCTCATAATTCACATGCTTAGTGATTCAATATAAGAGGAACCCATCTAGTTCTCATTACTAAGGTAGTAGTTTCTTCATAAGAAAGTCATCAGCCCTCTCATAATTCACATGCTTAGTGATTCAATATAAGAGGAACCCATCTAGTTCTCACTACTAAGGTAGTAGTTTCTTCATAAGAAAGTCATCAGCCCTCTCATAAGTACCTACATTATGCAAGTTTGTAGACTTTTTTCTTTTTTACGTTGGAATACACTGCTACCTGCATTATATATAATATGCTCCATTGATACTGATTTGGCAACTAATAATTGCACGACCAAGTCACTGTATCAAATTACTGGAATTAATATGGAGTTGAGAGAACTTCCCTCACGACACACACGTGGAGTTTTGCAGAGGTCATTCACCAGGTCCTCTTGCACCTACTGCAATGATGGATGCCTCGTGACATTGGGGATGCGCAGAGATAGCAGAAGCGATGCCCACACCTGTAAATTGGAACAACAAAGAATCTCACTCATATGTGCAATATGTGCACGTTGCACATGTTTTTTTTAGTGAAAGAGCAAAATACAGTACCTGCAAACGATATACACGCAGCCCTGGGTCCTTTCGACATACATTTTGCAATTGGGGCACCTCTGCCACTTGCTCCGCTCCGCGACCTTCCTCAGCAGCAGGTCATTC
Organism: Hyparrhenia diplandra; assembly: GCA_015847255.1. NCBI lineage: Eukaryota > Viridiplantae > Streptophyta > Magnoliopsida > Poales > Poaceae > Hyparrhenia > Hyparrhenia diplandra. The sequence continues at coordinate 9,429 of JADLZK010000482.1, forward strand.
CTTCTCCGCTCGTCATTGCCAAGCCGCTGGAACTCTGCGCAGGTGATACCGTCGTGCCATGGCACCTTGCACTGCGCACAGAACATCCGGCAGCAGTGTGGGCACTCAGCTTCTGTTATCGCTGCCTCACCATGGCGGCGTTCGTCAACCAGCAATGCCGAACAGTCGTTGAAGGGGCAGTAGAACTTGAATGCACCTAGAGCCGAGGCACAGAGGGCAGCACCCCACCTCTGGAACAGCTGCAGCGGGATCACGTCGCGGCACACTTCTGGGTCCAATGCACCATCCTTACATCCTGGTTCAGGGCAGCCAATGGACAACACATTATCCTCGACCTTTGCAGTGATGTACTGGCTCACGCAGCTGACACAGAAGAGGTGTGTGCACCCAGAAACTGGGAAGAGCTCCCTGACGTCCACTGACTCCATGCATATGGTGCAGTAAAATTCGCTACCGGCAGCCTGAAGCATATTATCCAACGTTTTCAGTCTGTCCATGTCTTCGGTTGAGACCAAAGTGCTATGACCCACATTGATCATCCGATTTGCCTTTGACTTCCACAAAGATTTACATGTAGCTACCAAACACCGAAGGGACCTCGGCCACTTGTTCATAAGCAGGGGGTCATCTCGGCCCTGTTCATCAGTCCTGAGCTGCTGGGACCTCTGATTCTCATGCACGACGACACTGAGCTGCTGGAAATCTTCACAGGTGACGCCGGAGTGCCATCCGACCTTGCACTGTGCACAAAACACCCGGGAGCAGTGTGGGCACTCGGTTTTCCTTATTACTGCCTCGTCAGGGCCACGTTCATTGACCAGCAATGCCGAGCAGAATGGGCAGTGGAACCCGAATGCCCCCAGTGCTGAGTCACAGAGTGCATCGCCCCACCTCTGGAACAGCTGCAACGAGATCATGTCACGGCACACCTCAGGGTCCAGTACACCATCATGGCAACCCGGTTCAGGGCATCCAAAGGCGAAGACATTATTCTCAACCTTGGCAGTGATGTACTGCCTCATGCAGTTGACGCAGAAGAGGTGTGTGCACCCGGGTACAGGGAAGAGCTCTCCGACATGCACCGTGTCCATGCATATGGCACAGTAGAAATCACTGCTGGGCACTGCATTCGTGGTACCACGAGAGCATTGGCCTATCTCCTGAAGCATTCCATCATCCAACGCTTCTTTCCCCTTGCCACTGTTTATGCCAGCAACTGGGATTAAGGTGCCATGACCCACATTGTTGATCCCCTGTTGAGTGGTGTCGGGCTTGCACAAAGACTCACAAGAAGGCACTACACACCTAGGCAGCCCAGAGGCGTCCATCTTAGGTGCATACTGCCAGAAGCAGGGAATGCAGATGACATGGTCACAGCTGTAAGGTTTCCACGAGGCTTCCAACGATGGGATTCCCAGTTTGCAAATCACACAGACCGTCTCTGAGTGAGTTGAGAACCCAAAAGCCTCTTCGACCTTCGGATCCTTAGCATCCATTAGCATGGAAATCAGGCGGTCTAACATTGTTGTAGCCAAGCTGTGCTGCTCTCTGGATTGAACTGAATCAAACACTCAGCCAAAGCCTGCTGCTCTCTGGATTGAACTGAATCAAACACTTAGCCAAAGCCTGCTGCTCTCTGGATTGAACTGAATCAAACACTCAGCCAAAGCCTGCTGCTCTCTGGATTGAACTGAATCAAACACTCAGCCAAAGCCTGTGTTCCAAGGGAATTGAAGGAGTGAGCATGGTCCACTAGATCGATCAAACGAATGACATGGTTATGCTAATATTAAATGTTCAAAACCAAACATTAAGTGCGATCGTAAACTCGTCCTACGTAAAGCAACAGCCAGCGCGCGAGACAAATCCCAAATTCCCATCAAAATCAGGGAATTATATACAAGTAGAACCACGATCAGAAGCTACAAAGGGCAAAGTGAGCGGGCAGCAGGTCCTCTCAGGCACACCGTCGGATACTTGGTGTGCGCTCCTTCCGCACACCAATTTGAACTCACGTAGAGCACAGCTACCGGCACCTACCACACCGACTGGGAGTGACGAACCAGAAAACTGCAGAAAACCTCATCGAGACCTCAGATTTATTTCACACAATGACGGCACGCAGAGCTGCAGAAGGGGATTGTGGCGTTCGTACCAGCGAAACAGGGCCTCTCCCTCCGCGCGCGTGCTTGCTTGCTCCCAGCGGCCGGCGGGCTCCGTGAAGCCTCTTTCTGATCGAGGCGAGTCGGCGGCGCGTCGGCCGGTTGCGCAGTCCCGCGCGGCGGCGATCGACTAGCAACCAACCAAGGACGCGATCGGAGAAGCGTTGCAGGGAGCGAGGGGGTGAGGGGCCAAAGGCCCAAAGCTGAGGAGTTGGGATTGGGATCAGCGAGCACACGTTCGTGTGGGGGTTTTGGCCCTTTTGGGACGCGCTAATTCCTCTTCCTTTTGGGTTTAGCGACGCGATGGAGACGCGTGTTTTGCTAACTCTCCCCCAGACCCGTTTTCAAGCACAGCTCCAGTCCGGCGTGGCAGCCAGGGATTTATCATTTATGTGTTGTCAGCTGATGATTAATGAATGAATTACCCAGATTAGGAGTACAAAATCTCAAGTATTTACGTAACAAAATATCACAAGAAAGGGTGAATGCGCGTCCGTTGCTTTATTTGCCTTTCTTTATTAGGCAGTAGGGTGTGACTTGTGAGAAATGATGAACAGAGAGAATAGGCAACCAAAGCGTATATGGTGGACAAAAGCATATGCAGATGCACCCGATCTTCCATGCACTGAAGCACACATACATACATTTTGTGGCCAATAGAAATTGGACACCGAACCTAAACAGGATCCAAAGATCTCACCGGCTGTGTGATTGGGTGTGAACTGCCAAGGATGGATGGTACGTGAAACATGGACCACCCCTCCAGTCCAGAGCCGGTCCATGTCATCTCAACATTGACTGGGTTGTGCGTCTCAATTCAGCCATTTAGATTCAAAGGTACGTTTGCTAAGAGAATAGTATTGGCCCAGTGCTCTTCTTCGTGTATTGGGTGCCCTTGTGTTTGGGGCGCGCCATGCAGGTGCCATGTAATTCAGTGGTGAGAAGCTAAACAACAACGATAATATAGATAGATTCAGTAAGTCTTGAGCCGGGAATGGGTGTTCGACAGTACATGAGCAAAACAAAGCGGGCATTGGCCGAGTTCAACGTTACAGTAGCATGACATTTGTTAAGACGACTATCGCCAAGGTTCTAACATAGGCAGCAGACGACTATCGTCGAGGTTCTAACATAGCAGACTAACGACATGCTTGAGTTGCAGCAGGATCTTCATCAGTCAATACAGATGCCAGGATCGATCAGACTCCCAGCCATGTTGCTCGTCTTCTGGGATGTGGAGCGAAGAATCTGCATGTTCATAGTATAGAAATTAGTACCCTCACGTCAGTCAATATAAAATTTGCATGTATTGTAAGTGCATGTACAGGATATGTCTGATCAGGGCGATATACCTGAGGTAACCTGAATCCCAATGCACTCAAGGCAGGAGTCAAACATGACAAACCAAAAAGAAAACAAAAGTGGTATCGACACGTTCTGCAAATGCCTATGTTTTCAAAAAAAAAAAAAAAATGCATATGCTTTGTAACTTCAGTTTGCCACTAAACACAAGGATGGATAATTTCAGTTTGTGTAGAACCCATTCCATTTTATGCAGACTTACCAAGGCTTCTTGTTTTTTGAAGACGCAAAACCATCTTATTCTCAAGTGTGTGGATCTCTGAACTCTAGACCTGAATAGTCACATACCAGTTTAATGCATTGGCATTTATAGGAGTAACAAAAGGAGAAAAAAGTGAATAAGGAAACCATTAATTAGATCAACTTTTTTGTCAGGTACCAACCTAGTTTCCATATAGACAGTCCATGATTACATGTAAAACAACAGGAAAAGGAATCGAATTTTTGTCAAGTCCAAGAAGAATTAACCGAAGCAGGCAGTTAAATCTAGCAAATTCAACTTCTGAACACAGATTCATGGCAGCCACTGTGGTTATCTTAACTTTCTAAGTGGAAATCTATGTTGATAATTAGTTGGATCACCCACTGATAGATGAGAGTCGACAATAGCACTGAGCCACGTTCCAAAGCTTGGTGGCAAACCAGATTTTACAGCTGCATCTAGCTCCAACCAACGCAGCAGAGCAAAAATAAATCCCATTCAGCCAATCAAACAAATACAATACAATAGACAGTAATAAAGAGTAGGAAGCAACAACCCCCTCCAATATCCAATTGTTTCAAGAGAAAGAATAAATGAAATTGACATAATTGAAATCCCTTACTTGCACCATGGTAGCCCCTCCTACTCCAACTTTCTCCTGTTGGTGCCTCCCTCCGATCTTTGCCAGTTGCCAAAGGAAGGTGCAACCACACCGAATCAATCTCTAATTAGAGTTTAAAGACAACCAAGTAGCAGACATCAGAGCTAACAATGTACAACCATAAAACAGTAAGGGCATCAATCTTTTAAAATGCTAGGATTAGAACAGGAGACCCCCAAAACACATTAGGTCTCCACAAAACCACAGGGAAACACATATCACAATCACATGAATCAAAATCAAAGCTGTAGGATTTGCTAAAATCTGCATCTATTTTTCCATCCCATGACTTAGTTTGATTTGTATAAGATGTAAAATGCAGATTAGAGCCTATTGGGAACTTTTTGCTACTACTACACCAGACTAAAGCTGCACATGCCCGTCCCTTTTATAGCTTGCAGGAACATAAAGAATTGGATGCTGCAGTCAAATGAATGAAACAAGAAACAAGGAAGGAAACAGTAAGATTTAAAGCTGCAACTGTTGTAACCTTTATGATCATAAAAGCTTGTGCATGAAAAAACAAAGATGCCAGAAGATCCTATTTCAATGATCAAAGAGCCAAGCAGGGTACATTCATGCGCTATTTCCATTACTAAAAGAGCCATCACATCTCTGTGCCTGCTGTATGCTGCCATTAGACTGAAACGATACAAAAAAAAAGGAGATGAGACAATTTAGCTTGGTAATAATTTTAGTTAGACTAAGGGTGTAACAACAAAATGCAAACGAATTCAATTTCAAAACCAATTTGCTTTGCTCCACAAATTAACAAAATAAAAATGCCATTAAGGAACATGACTGTTGCAATATAATTATCTCTCAATAAAAATGTCGGTCTGATTGTTAGTATGAAATAAGCAAGACAGTACATAACTATCATCTCTCAACAAACATGCCATTAAGGAACATGACTGTTACAACATAAAAATCTTCAAAAAAATAATTTTTCCCTAAACATAGCTAACACACCTGAGCTACATGAAGTTGTGGCAACCTGTCATAATCAAATATTGCACAAGCAAGCAAGAGGAGCCACAAGAAATAACCAAAATGCTATCTCTGAAGTTAGTCGAACCCCTCTCCTTTATTCAGAAGCTTAGGATCTTGAACCTGCAATGGCACAACAAATAGTTAAGCTCAGTGCAAGATCAAGCATCTCACCTGGCAGTCCACCACAGATCAATTTGTATTTGACGTACGCGTGCGCTCACCGACAGCTTGCGCGCCGCTGCAGCTGCCGCCTCCCGGTCCCGTCAGCAAGCTTCTGAAGACACCTGCTGCTGCTGTTACCGGAATGCTTTCCGGTAGAGTGTTAGAAGGTACTGCCCCAAGTGCTTGATCTCCAGCTCCAATATCGCAACCTCCCTTATCAGCTGAGTAGCCAGCTGGATTCAAAGAATAAAGATCAGTTTAATCGGATGAACTGACCAGATTAACAAAAAGTGATTTATTAGGTGAAGGAACCTTTAGCGCTGGGCTCTCGTTTTGCAGAGTGAGTGGAGCATCAGCAGCAACAAGGGTGGTGGTCGTCGTCACGCCCCAGCACGTTCTCCAGTGCGCCGCGCACAACCTGCTGATCCTTGAAGTGCATCTCCAGCTACTGAATCTGTGCATGTGTGATATTCATTTCAGTTCTGGGTTCAATTCAGTTCAAAAGGGAAACAGAGCAAGAAACCATGTTTCAAAAAACAGAGCAAGAAACAACTTTGGGTTCAATTCAGTTCAGTTCATATTATCTGCAACATTGCGATATTCATTGGAGCTTTTGTTTTTGGACAACACAACAAAAGGGAAGTAGATAGGAATCAGAAACAGTAGAATTTTCAACAAAAGTGAAGTAGAAAGAACAAAATAAGAGGATCAGTGAAGAACAGCAAGCAGCAGTATAGTTTGGGACATTTAAAAACAGCTGCTGAACGTATTGCAGGGCATACATGATTTCAGAAGGGCATACACAGAAGCAAAAGTCTTACTACCACTGGGCTTTTGTATAGGTTGCTGTACCAAGTCAAAGCAAGTTCAGGGAGCAAGAAACAGATCATCGATTTTTAGTTCACTACATATCACTGCATCAAATGTAGAGAGGTAAGATCATCGATTTTTCGTTCACAACATGTCAAACTATCTCTGGGAATAGAGAGGAGAGGAATGGTCTTTACGTCGAAGAACCATACCAGCGCAAATGCAGAGAACAGGAGGGGCCCAGGGCCAGGGGAGCTCTCCTGCAGCCTGGCATGGCTCCTTCCCCAGTCCGGCACACAGGTCTCCCGCAGGTCCTCCACACCATAGATCTAGCGCCCTCCTTGACACCCCTTCGGTACCTAGAAACCACGGGCGGAGAAGCAGGCCATCAGGAAGACAATCGACAGAGAAAAGAATAAAAGGCGAGGACGACTCACCGCACACAGCCGGTAGGACGGGGATTTTACATACGTAATACCATTATTACAGGACAAAATATTAGTGCAAAACCATCGCCTTCATGAAAACCCGTGTAAAGAATGGTAGAGAAAAGTCGTCTAAATTTATATAAAAAAAGTCAGACATGTAGATGATACGATGATACACCACCACGTAAAATATATTGTCCAAACTCAACTTCGTTTGTGAGTTATGAAAATAACAAATTTGAAGCCGTAAAAGTTGCCCAAATGATTTGTTAGAAATTTTTTATTTTTATATCGACAAACGAAGTCGAAGTTTGGACAAGATATTTTACAAGGCTGTGTATCATCATATCATCTACATGTCTATTTTTTGATGAATTTAGATGACTTTTTTTGCCGTGATTAACACGAAGTTTTTACGATAGTTATGGTTTGCACTAGATATTTTCTCTTATTGATTGTTGCATCTTACTCGAATATCATCGCTCTTATAATACGCCTTACATATCTAATAGCCTTAAGTTGAACATTTTTATTTTTACCACTTTTTCCTACGTGGCATGCCGATCGGACTAAGATGCTCACACACGGTCGGGAGCATGGGAAAAGACTCTCCTACCCCCTCGCCCTTTTCTTTCACGCGACGCGTTCTTTTCCCCACCACGCGGCGCCCGCGCGACCGTCCGCACCCGTCGCACCACGCCCGGCGTGCAGGCGCCCACCGCCGCCCTACGCTTTCTCGCCTCGCACTTCCACGACCGCTTCATTAGGGTATGTGTGTCCATATATTGCACGGCGTGCGTGCAGCCGTGACCGGCGATCAGGCGTGCGTACGTGTCAATCCCGCAGGGCTGCGACCCGTCCGTCCCGCTCAACTCCACCGCCCGGCAGCCCATGGTGAGGCACGACGCCACACGTGGAAGACCAAGACGAACAAAGACGACAAAGAACATTAGTGAAGCCCTCACCAAGGGTTAGGTTTCCGCCACTTCGCCGCCGACGGGCGGCGCATGTCGGCTAGCACGCCACGCCGCCGCGAGGAAGGAGCCGGTCGTGCTCGGTGGACCGGACCTCGGCGGCGGCCTCCCACGCCTTGCGGAGTCCGGCCGCATCGTCGAACACGCGGCGGGCGTCGGGGAGGAGGCACTCGACGGCATAGGCGGACACGAGGAGCGCCGCGTGGAGGGTGGGGGTGCAAGCCCGCGCCGCCGCCGCATCCCCGACCCGTGCCGGCGTGGGGCGGCATCACCGGATGCGGCACTTGGGACCCTGGATCCGCGACGATCCGGATGCTCTCCGCGTCCGTGTCCCGTGAAGGAAGGCCGCCGCTCCCCGCGCACTGGTGTGCCGTGCCGCCGCTCGCGAGCCTCCGGGCGATGGATCTACGCCGTCGCCGTGGTGGAGGTGGGGGGGCGCCGACCGGAGCCCGGCCCGACCTTCATTGCCCGGCTGCGAGCAAGAGTGAGAAAGAGGACTAGGATGGAGACAGAGAGTAGAGGAAGAGGAAGCGAGGCGCTGGGAGGGCGCCGCGCCGGGAACCTCCCTTTGCCGGTGATTGTTGCGGGCGGGCGTGATAGGGGTGATGGGGCAGCTCGCCCGGGAGCCGCCGCGAGAAAGAATGGAGAGGGAGGACGCGACGGAGAGAGCTAGTGTTAGTTTTTTTTCCCGAGAAGAGCGCGGTATATATTTGGTGGGCGAGGGGGGGTAGCCAGAAAAACGGGCGGGCGGGTAAACCCAAAACAGCCACGATCGCTCTCTTTTTGTTGTCGCCTCCCCATTGGTCGGCTCTCAGCTATTGGTGGAGTTGGAGGGCAGCAGAATTGGGCCCGCCCACTCGGTGACCGGCCGGCGTCCGTGGGTGTCGCGCCGGAGTCTTGTAGCTGCGCCGCAAGGACGGCTGCCCGGGGGGGACGTTTTCGCAAACTACGCTTTGGGGTGTCCGACCTTAAAAGCGCCACGATTTCGAATTTTCTCTTCTTGACCGAAGGATCTTGACAATCGTGGGGCTAGAACGTAAAGAAATTGGCATGAGCGAGGGCCTCTCCTAGCGATTGCGTGATTTCACGGGAATCAAAGGGCGTGCCTGCACGGTTCGTATGCAAGTTTTCGGTGGGGCCAAAAAGCGCAGCGCCGTCGATCTGAGGCATCCGACGGCCAAAAGATTCGGGGGGTGACGTGGATAGTCTCGGGCCTTGCCGAGTCCGGGATTCTCTTATTACGAGATTCGTAGCTCTTTCAAAAACGTCTTCAACCTTAGATTCTCTCAGCTCTCATGAAACGTTTTATACGATGAATCATCAAAATCACTTCGTGAGATTTTTGGTTGGCAGGCTAGATTTCGATTCATGAAAAAATATGTTTTTTCTTAAAGAAATCATACAATAAAAAAAAAAAAAATCATGGATCTTTTGTGGGCGAACAACAACAACAAATAAAATCCGCTTCAACTTAAAAACTACAAAGGTGATTCGTATGTGAAACCAGTCTTTTGTAGATTCAGTGACGCAATGCAAAATGAGAATCGTTCTAGAACTAGTTGGAATTAGGTGGGCAAAATTTAACCAAAACCAATTAATTGTGACATTTAACCAGCCGGTTAACTAAAATATCTGTCATAGATTCAGTGAACGCAATGGGCCCGACGCGACGGCCGCAAAAAGGAGTGGCGCAAGGGGGGGGCCCCTTGCCGCCGCCGTCCTCCCTAGTCCAACGTTTTCAAGTTAGGATTATCTTAGGACTTTTAGTGTGTAAAATGGGATATTCCAATCTATAAAAATACACTTATTAGGAAATAAATAAATATTTTGCAAAAGGTATTCCAATCTTATAAGAAACCTTATATAGAGGTTAGAAAGTGAAAATTAAGCGAGAGGCATGTAATCTCTTTGGGGATAAGCAAACAATAAAAATTAGTATCCATCTATTATTTGCCTCCAAACTTTATTTGGTTTTCAACTGGCAATAATTGAATTACGCTCTTTAGGCTTCAACTAAAATATCGCCCAATAGCCGAATCGACAATATCCAATTGAATATTTAAATGTATTTCTATGACTTTATTTTTTTAGAACCATTCTATGACTTTATTTGTTAGAATCATTTCCATATTTTAATCCTTTCGTTTTATTAGAATTATTTCCTAAAACTATTATGTTGTTGCATTGTCTCCTCTAAAAACATAATATGTATTCAACCAATTAATTGAACCAATTTTAGTCGGTTATCAAATTTTAACAACAAATTTAGTTAACATTTCACCAAACCAAAAATTCTTGATAAATGACATAACCCAACCAATCTCAACGAATTCTGTGGTTTAGTTGTTTTCGCACGAGCTCCTTGTATGAAGACTAGAATCTACATTTCTGTGTGCCAAACACTCCCTAAATATCAGTTTATGATTTCAGACGGGGCGGGTTGTTAATGTAACCCACTTGCTCGCTCTGCAAAATTTCCCTTCATGGTTACTGTGGCCCAGTTACAAAGTTTTTGATGGCCCAACGTCTTTGAACCCGCCAAGTCTGTTGGGCAAGAGACAAAACTCGCAAGAACCTGCAAGACCCACAACAATTGCTTCTCCCCTGCCGCTATCGCGCCGTCACGGTAGCATGGCCGTGGCGTCGGGCGCTCACCACCCTCCGCTCGGCCATATGGGTGTGTTTGGTTGGGGTAAAAATCTTAGCATGACTATCCAAACCAAGCACGTGCATAAACCAACAACTAAGAAAAAATTATTCAGACGTCTCAGTTTGCAGCACGCTTTCTGAAGAGCTACCCGATATGTTTTTGTTGATAACCTAATTAAGCCCATTATATGGCTTGTCTACTTGCTAGGCATGTTTGCTAAACCAACCGGTCAGGCCAGTTTTGGCTTGTCTGAATTGAAGTTTGGTACTCGTGTAGAATTTAAGTTGTAAACGTTTTCAAATAGGACAAGAGGGTATTTTCTATTTGCAAGTCCCTCGGAAAGTGGTTCTTAAAAAGAACTACTAATCATTAACTTTTCGACGAATCCTTCATCAGTAGTTGTGAATGATTTATTTTTTTCATCCTTTCGACCTTGGTTCCGTAGAGCAAGTCAGAAAGGTTGAGAAATAGAACCATGTGATTTGATTCGTTCCCAATAGCCATGAAATGATCATCTTAGGGTGATTCTTTTTGTTAACGGATGCTCCTATTACACTCGTAGTCTCTGAAGGATGAGAACCCATTATGAGCATTTACATCGATAATTCAAGCATTGTTGCCAACCCGTCATTAGTCCGGGCCAATATTTGTAGAATGGCTACCCATAGTAACGAGCTTGCAAAATGGAAACCAAACACCCAAATACATAAATAGATTCATTGTGAGGCCAAATTTCTGAAGCAACCAAACACACCCTATATGAACAAATGATAATAATCATTTGATAAATCAAACCAAGAACGTGCATAAACCAACAACTAAGAAAAATTATTCAGACGTCTCAGTTTGCAGCACGCTTTCTAAAGAGCTACCCGATATGTTCTTGTTGATAAAATTAAGCCCATTATATGGCTTGTCTACTTGCTATGCATGTTTGCTAAACCAACCGGTCAGGCCAGTTTTGGCTAGTCTGAATTGAAGTTTGGAACTGGTGTAGAATTTAAGTTGTAAACGTTTTCAAATAGGACAAGAGGGTATATTTTCTATTTGCAAGTGGTTTTTTTACGAAACCCAAAAGATTGTCCGTTCTGCATGGAGTTAGAGCACCTCCATCAGATATCCTATCCAATCTCCTATACCGAGCTGCAGCAGATCTATCTCGTCTCATATACCTATAAATTCTAAATAAAGGAGACGCCCAACTCTCCCCTATCCCTAAAGAAATATAGGGGACAAGTTTAAATCTGCTGCAAAAGTACTCTCCTATATCCTAAATTGATTTTAAGGTAGAGATGCAATGAGAGAAATCGTGTGGAGTGGTGATGCTCTAAGTCTCATTCTTGTGAAGCCATTTCCCAAGTCACACTTGATGATTATTACTAAGGTCGGTCTTAATGGGATTTCATTGTTTCATTTGCATTTAATATTGTCAACACATTGACGACTTGGCAAGTTAATTACGAAGATAGAGGTAGAAATAGTTTCATCTAGACGAAACCCGCTGTCACATTTACGAACACAAAAGCTAAAATGACAGTCTTGGTAACAACGCCATGAAACTCATGACTTGGACTAGCCTAATAGACTCCGGTGGTAACCAATTTGCTTGTACTGCTAACTGAAACTGTCGAAATAGCAACTTACCATCTAAACACATACTGGTTAAGAATTACTTTCCTACAGGTAGAGGTAGTTAATAAGAATTTCTTTCCTCCAGGAAGAGCTTCAGGCCATTCACCAGGTCCTCTTGCACCTACTGCAATGATGGTTGCCTGATGACATTGGGGACGCGCAGAGATAGCAGAAGCGTTGCCCACACCTGTAAATTAGAACAACAAAGAATCTCACTCATATGTGCTCGTTGCACATGTATTTTTTTTCCCTGCAAAGAGCAAAATACAGTACCTGCAGACGATGTACACGCAGCCCTCGATCCTCTCCACAAATATCTTGCACTTGGGGCACCTCTGCCACTTGCTCTGCTGCGCAACCTTCCTCAGCAGTAGGTCCTCCCTGCCTCGCTCATCCTTCCCCAGTCGTTGGAACTCTTCACAAGTGACACCATCGTGCCATGGAACCTTGCACTGGGCACAGAACATCCGGCAGCAGTGTGGGCACTCTACATTTGTTATCACCGCCTCACCTTGGCCAGGATCATCAACCAACAGAACAGAGCATTCCTTGAAGGGGCAGTAGAATTTGAGTGACCCCAATGATGAGTCACAGAGCGCAGCACCCCATCTCTGGAACAGCTGTGCCGGGATCACATCGCGGCATATGTCTGGGTGCAACACACCATCCTTGCACCCCGGGTCAGGGCAGCCAATAGACAACACATTCTCCTCAACCTTTGCAGCAATGTACTGGCTCACACATCTGGTGCAGAATGTGTGTGTGCATCCATCAATGGGAAAGAACTCTCCGATGTGCAGTGTTTCCATGCAGATGGCACAGTAGAACTCACTGCTGATCTTTGTGTTTGCACCTCCAGAACATTGACCAAGGTCTTGAAGTGTGCTATCTAGTGGTTTCTTCCCTTTGTGGTCCATGTCTTCAGTTGAGATCAAAGTGCTCTGAGGCACATTGATGCCCTGATGTGTCTCTGTATTGCACAAAGAAACACAAGACGCCACATCGCACCTGGGCAGTCCAGTGGCCTCCGTCTCAGGTGCATATTGGCAGAAGCAGGCAATGCAGATGACATGGTCACACGTTTCAGGTTTCCAGGAGGCTTCCAATGATCGGATGACCTGTTTGCAAACTGCACATACCTCCTCCGACTGAATTGAGAACCGGAGAACCTCTTCAACCTGCAGATCCTCAGCCAGGGCAGAATCATCAGCTTCCATGGCGACCAGATCCAGCATTGTTGTTGTTATAGTATTGCACAGTTGCCCTCTCGGTTGAACCAAATCGACACCTGGCCGAGACTTCTATTGCAAGGAAATGCAAGAGTGAGGAAATCTATCTTCACGAAATCAAATGAGTAAGAAAATATCAGAGCAGGCTAACACTAAACAAAAAAAAAAAAAAAAAATGGTCAACTGCATGTGTGAAAGATGAAAGTAAAGATACAGTAAGAAGCAACTCTAATATGACCCCCTTCTGCCAGCAAAACTAGTAAGCACAACGGCCAAATAGCAGAAAACAGAACAGGCAAAGTCCAGGCACCAACATCATTAAACTCTGGTTCGCTCTGAATGCAGACATCGACTAGGACGAAGAATGCCTCCTACATTCTGCAAGAACCCCACGAAGCCCAGCGCAATAACCCACCAAAACTATTGTTACCCATAGATTCCCATCAAAACCATGGCTTCAGCCGCTAGAAGAATGTGGACACAACGGAACTGAGAGCCGGCATGCTCTTTCCGGGCATAAAATCGAACACTTCGCGTGCGCTGCGCGCGCACCAACTGGTGCCCAGCATGCATCCTACAACCACCAAATCCCCTAAAAATCACGCCTTCATATATCTATACCTACTAATAAAGAGAGAAAATTTCTTGTCCACTTTTTTTTTTTTCCGTCTGCCTGCCGCTTTATGGGCTTTAATTTTGTTTTCATGCCGCTATATGGGCCTTGGCTGAACCCAAACAACGTTACTAAGATAATAAGCGAGTAAATCTCCTTCGACTCCTAAATATGCGCTTGACATCTGTCCGAACCGTCAGCTTCTCCGTGTACGTACGGTGAGACATTTTTTTTCTTCCTCTTAATATATGATTCTTCATTTTTTCTATTTTCAAGTTTTGTATGGTACACATACATGAGCTGCTCCCATGCTAGCACAGACATTCTCTCTTTTTTTTTTCCTTCCTCTTAATATATGATTCTTCATTTTTCTTTTCTATTTTTAGTTTTGTATACATACACATAGACGAGTTGCTCCCACGCTAGCACATATGTGATATACATATCCATACGAAATATTAAAACACAACATATTTAGGTAGTTTATCATTTTTCTACATGATCTAGAGTATTATGTGATTATACCAATATACGAAATACATTGAGTCCAATTCGAAAATAAATTAGTGTATAATGTGGTCATTGATTAAAATCTTATGTCTTTGACTCAGCGTCTAAACAAAGTATGAAAGCCCGGCCTCGGCGTTCACAAGAGTTATAGAAGTGTGCATTCAAATATTCTATAGAAATAATTGGAACATAGAAATCTCAAGTTATTTCTGTAGTTACATAAATTGTACGCCCCGTTGCAACGCACGGGCAAATTTGCTAGTCATAGATAAAACCTGAACGATCTGGTGGCGGGTTCTTTCGTGCGTACCAGTACTCCGGCGCTTCCGTCTTGTAGCTAACGTCGGACTACGGACGAGGGGTTGGATTGGGGTGCACAAGAGGTTGTGCTCGAACATGCGGGGGAGAAGAACCGGCGCGGCGGTAGAAATAGGGGACGGTGGCGGCCTAATAAAAGCAGCAGATAAAGCTGATCGCCTGTTGCAGAGGTTATCGGGAATACACGGAGTCATAAAAGTGAAATAAATGCAATTTTGAAATCCTTTGGATTAGATTCCAAAAAAAAAAAAATCTTTATTAGATGAGCACTGTTCGAAAAAAAGATTCGTAACCAGCGTTACACTGACATGTTTTTCTGTCAAGGTTCGTGTGTGAAAAAAAAAAATATGGAAGGTGCCGGAATTTTCTTTCCAACGGACATGTAAGTATGTGTTTCTCATTCAGGTCAATCTCAAATTTCCAGTGGGCGAGAGTTTCATTATTATATTTATATTTAATTCAATAGGTTGACTATTTTTTTTTATAATGTGACAAATATCTCTATCTCTTCATGCAACCGATATAGAACAATGTTTGGATCGTTAGTTACCCGATTAAAACTTTAGTCACCCCTTCTAATAATAATAATAATAATAGTAATAGTAATAGAGGGACTGAAAAAGACCAAAGAAAAGAGAATAAAAGAGGGAACAAAAAAGACCAAAGAAGAGAGAGGAGAGAGAGTGAGGAGAGAGATAGAGTCAGGCATATGGTCCAAGAAAGAGAGAGCAAAAGGGTGTTACAAACCTCCCAAGGCTGCCACACGAGTTGGCAAGCTCAAGGGTGATGCATTAGCCGGCTAGGAGCAAAACTCCAAGTGTAAAGAACCAAACCCGCGGCCAAAGTGCAAACCAAGTGCTTCTAATCAATGAAGATCAGTGGATCTACTCTCCAATCAAAGATTACCTGTCTTTTCTCTCAAGATTTGATGGTGGAATCAAAGGATTTGCATGAGGGATGGAGGAGCAACAATGGAGGGAGAGAGAGTGAGCACTTGTCTATTTTCTCGACGAAGTGAGCATAGGTAGGAGAAGAGGTAATCGTGGGGAGGAGTGTGAAAGGTATAAATACCCCTTCACTTCCAACAAATGATTAAGTGCGGCACCGCCAGTAAATAATCAAGCGGCACCGCCGCCAAAGAAATCGAATTGGAATACTCCTCCGTTAGGGGTTGCAACATCCTCCTTTAGCTATAACCCCGATTTCATCTCGATAAATCTCATTAGTCCTCTTGTTAGATTATCATCAAAGCCAAAACCCACACTAGGGCTTGATTCTACTTACAACCCTAGACCCTACCGACGATCGGTCTAGCATGCATCCATGTCGCCAAATCTTTAGTGGGCCCTTCATCGGGTGATGAAGATCCACCGCAGGAAGCGCCAGGCGCCCACGTGTCAATCCCCCTAGAATTGTTTTATTCTTAGAGAAATTTTTTGCCGTGCTTGGAGGAACCGATGGTTCCTCCCGTTGATTTTGTTTTTAGCCCGGTTCCTCACCTCAATTATCATTATCAAGGGTAGCTTAGTACTTTAAGTCATCTACAACATTGTTGCGTAACGTGGAGGTGGCAAAGTGGAGAGAAGCTTACGGAACTGTCGGCGGCGGGGACCTCTTTGGACGGGCTGGAGGCGCTACAGGACTGGTGGGCTGCCGACATAGAGGAGATGATCTACCTGGGCTAGTGGATCACGGGCTGGCTACCGCATGACCTGATGCTCATCTTGATGACGATTACAGCGTCAGAGTGCTCGGTGGTAGCACCTACCACCATCGACGACGACAATGAGCAAGATGGTGTGCCGTCAGGGCACCTCACCCACCGGAGGAGGCGGAGAAGAAGAAGGGGGAGACGATGGTGACGTCCATGTCATCGTCCACAACGTGGAGATCGAGCCGCCATCGGCGTCCTACATAGGGTTCACGTCTTCTGGCGGGTGGAGCATCAAGTGGCCGAGGCTGCTTTGGAAGTTGCGTGAGTGGCCCGCCGGAGGGAAGGCAAACGACAGCTGCAAGAGCAAGACCATGTCATGCAGGATCATGGGCCCATATGTGTTACTGTGAGTGTAGGTAAAGGAGGAGAGTTGCATGTGGCGAAGGGTGTAAGGTCCTAGATGGCTAGAGGGGGGGTGAATAGCCTATAAAATTTTTCTACAAGCTCAACTTAACAAACCGTTAGTATAACAAATGGCTTAAATGCGGTTTGCACTAGCTCTAGTGGTCTTGCAAGCCTTCTAGTGACAAGTCTAAATATAACTATGATCTCTAATACACACAAAGACTATGTCACCACTCTATCTAGTGAACAATCCTAAATATGATCCTTAGGCTAGCAAGAACAACTACACAATCAAAAGCTAGCTCTCTACACAAAGTAAACTAGGAATGAAGTACTAGAGCGGTGAACTTGATATACCGACGTGTAGAGGCAATGAACCAATCACCGATGTCGAGGATGAGCAATCACAATACGATGAATAGGCCAATCACCAAGGAGACAATGAACACGTCGATTTATCCCCGGAGTTCACTTGCACACCGACAAGCTACGTCTCCGTTATGTCGACCAACACCTTGGGTGGTTCCTCGGTGTGACCCTCAAGCCACTTGTCCCGCAAGACACGCCCCGCAAGGCACCGCAAGACACCACACGCACAAGGGAGGTACTCACCGACACGAGCAATGTATTCCTTGCAACTTTGTCTTCCCGACGAGGAATGCGTGGTCCTCTTACAATCACTGGAGGTGGCCAAGAACAATCACCTTCTCTTGTCAACGCCTCCACCAAATCACCAAGCCGGCTAGGAGTGGTGTCTCCAAGAGCAATAGGAAACCAACCGGCTCACAACGATCCCCAAGTGCCACTAGATGCAAGAACTCAATGCAAATGCACTTGGATCTCCACAACTCTCAAGATTGAAGCTCACAAGCAAGAATGAGAGAGGGGAGGGCTTTTTGCTTAGCTCTAGGAAGTTAGGAGTGATTCAAATGACCAAGAGAGAGAGCACAAGCCGGCCAATGGGGTATATATAGGCCCCATCACGAAATGGAGCCGTTGGGAGGAAATCCACGTTTCCTGCGGGCCGACCGGACGCTCCGACCGGACCGGCCAGTGCGTCCGGTCGAGCTTCCGTTCAGAGCCGACAAGCTCGGTGGGCCCGCCGATCGACCCCCTTTGACGCACGTGTCCGGTCAAAGAGTCCGGTCGTGACCGGACTCCCAAATCCAGCCGGGTCCCGGCCGAGCCACAAAATCGGACCGAAAAACATGCTCTCTCGGACATCGACCGGATCCTCCGACGGACGGTCCGGCCGACCCCCGCATCTGGTCTAGCATCCGGCCGCAGGTCCGGCCGGCTCGAAGCTGCGAAAATCCGTCATTGTGTTGTCGTTCCTTCGCCTTTGCTCCAAACCAGCCTTCCGACACTTGATTCTTGTTGCCAACACGTCGAAGAACACCTCGAGCACTTGTGTTAGCATTTTGAAAACCATTTTCATCAAAGCGGAGTTAGCTCTCTAGGTTAGAATGCATGCATATGAATTTTGAACCTAGAGGCACTTGAGGACCGATATGTACGATAAGTTTCCCCTCTTTATAGTACGGCTTATCGATCCTAAATCACTCACACCCTCTATGGTGTCTTGAGTGCAAAATCAAATGGCCCTATGGTTATACCTTTGCCTTGAGCCCATTTGATCTCCAAACTTCTCCAAGTTGGACACTTGATCATCTTTTGGATCACCTCAATCCATCCTCCATGATCACCGTGCTCCAAGCTTGACATGACCAATCTCCAATCTAGTTAAACACTTAGCACCGAGAGATTAGTCCTTAGGTGTCACTAATTATCCAAAACCAAACTAGAGATCTTCAAAGGGGCAGCACCGGATTAACGTGGCGTGATTTAGAAGAAGCTTTTTTT
This sequence comes from Hyparrhenia diplandra, assembly GCA_015847255.1. Classification (NCBI taxonomy): domain Eukaryota; kingdom Viridiplantae; phylum Streptophyta; class Magnoliopsida; order Poales; family Poaceae; genus Hyparrhenia; species Hyparrhenia diplandra. The sequence goes on from JADLZK010000482.1 coordinate 28,057, forward strand.
TTTACTAGAAGCAGCTTCTCATTTGTCATAAGAGACCATTGTACCCTCCAAAATTAATTACATATTAGTTCCAGTTCCACGTGAATTTTGGTTCTGGCCCGCAACTTAGGTTCCTCCCATCTGGTTCCATCTATATTTTAACCATTGGATCTAACGAAATGAAGGGCTCATGGCCAAGCCACTATGCACGGTATGCCCAAACTACACTGCCGCACCATGTATGACGGTGCGACGAGACTTCCACCGTGGCAGCGATCGGGCCACTGATGGCTGACGTGGCGGGCGCTGCGGCGCCATGCGCACACTGCTTCAAGGTTGGACCTGGCCTCCTCTTCGTCTAGTCTCTATACAATATTTCACCTCCCAATTTAACATAGGTGAAACTTACGTGAAATAGATCTATCTCAATAGAGAGTTTCATTGCATAGTTTCATAGGGTTATTTATAGACTTATGTGGTCCCACCGGAGTCTCTATTCTCTCTTCTTTGTCGATCATTTCCTCCTCACATGCACGGTGAAGAATAAAAATTGCACATGAAACAAACTAATGGCTCGATTCTTACGATTTCACCGGATTTCCAACGTTTTTGCTCACTCGATTCTTCGCATGAAATGTTTCCTTTCTCTTTCTTTCTAGATACATGCAAAAGCTCAAAGACTCTAATTAGGTCGTGTTTAGTTCTCAAAAAGTTCACAAGATTTCCCGTGTTGAATCTTTTGACGAATGCATGAAGCATTAAATATAGGTAAACAAAATAACTAATTGCACAGTTTGACTATACTTTTTGAGACGGATATTTTGAGTTTAGTTAAACCATGATAGGACAATAATTACCAAATACAAACGAAAAGTGTTACAGTGCTGTCGGTGTTTTGAATTGGGGGTACGGCTAACCGACTAGTAAATGTCTTGGCCCCGGGATCCGGATGGTTGGTGCGAGATGACACAAGATGTATCTTGGTTCGGGCCAACGCCGGCCCTAGTCCAGTTCGGGTGAGTAGCTGTGTATCTGCACCGAGGTGCTCGTAGTAGGGGAATACAAGCAGGGTGAGAGAGAGGCCGGGACCTCAAGTCTTAGTGCGTGGTGATTGAGCTAGGATGCCAATGTCGTGTGAACTCAAGGCGTGTGTGTGCTTCGACTTGCCCTATTCTATGCCCGGGCACCCCCTTTTATAGTCACAAGAGGGGCCGCGAGTACATGTCCTCTAGGTGTAGGAAATTGCTTGGCCGGTGCCTTGTACTCGAGCTACAAAGAAGGGACGTCTGTAGTTGTCGTCATGGAAAGGAGATCGTCCTTCCCTCGATCTTCAGGTGTCCTCTTGGGCGGTGTGGATCCCGATGTGAGCTGTGCCGAGGGGCCATTGACCTCCGAGGCCTTTACTTTTCCGAGGGTAGATGCTCCGAGGGGTACCCTGATGGTGATAGGGAACTGTCGTTGTACCCGCCCGAGGGGTTGACGTCGTGGCTGCAGTATCATCTGAGGCCCTTCGGGATGGGCACGTGAGATGACATTACAGTGGGGGTGGTTGTCATAGTACACGGTAAGGCGTGAACAGCGCTTAACAGTGTATTCCGGACGGGCTGACGGCGTCACAGAAGGATTTGACCACTGCGGGGTCCCTCTGGCGAGAGAATCCGAGGTGTCAGGGCGCTCAGCTTTGTCAGGCGCGGACATCCCGCTCATCCTTGCTGTCGCGGTCGTTGCCGCGCGACGGACGCCGAGGGGTACACCTGGCGGAAGGGGTCTCGGGCGAACTGGCCCAATCCTCCCCTTCTGAGAAGGGGGGTGGGGGGTCGGGCGAGTCGCTGATTCCCCGCTCCGTGGGGGCCCTCGGCTCGGGACCCTCCCGGGATGGTTTGGCTCCTGATGGGGTGCCGAGGCTGATTATCACCTTGATTGATTGCGTCGAGGGCGACATTTATTTTGGCACCCGACAGTAGCCCCCGAGCCTTTGAGGGGGTGGGGCCACCTCCTCGGAGGTTTAGAGGATGCCGATGCGGCGTCTTCGCTGATCTTGGTCGATGTCAGAAATTTCCGAGGGGTGCGCGGCGAGCGCACCTGTCGGGTGTAGCCCCCGAGCCCTCGGAGGGGCAGAAATGTCCGTCTGAGGGTTTTTGCGCTGGCGGAGAGGCCCTTTACTGTTCCTTCCACTGTGCGTCCGTTCGGAACCGCACAGCGGTTGTGGGGTACGTGGCGGGCTTCGGGGCGGGTGGCGCGAGCTTCGAGGTGGCGGGCGGCCGCAGCGCGTTGAAGTGACGGGTCGTTTTGTTTTCCCCGCCGGAAGGCGGAAAACGCCGCGTCCCTTTACAAATGACCGCGGCCTGCCCGGTCGTCTCCTTGCCCCTCCATTACCGCCATCGGTCGTCCACGGTTCCCCTTCGTTTCGTCTTTTCTTCTTTCTTTCTTATGGAGGTCGGCGGTTCAGCGGCGGTCGCAGATCTTCCCACCGCCCGTATTTTGTCGGGAGGCCGGCGGCCCCTCATCGGCCGGAGAGCCGCCGCCGGCGGGGCTCGGGCCGCCGCCGCGGAGGCTCCCCGCTTTGATGCAGGTTCCTTCTGCCGCTTCGCCTTCCAAGAACCGCGCGGCCACCAGAGGCGTTGGTCGGGGCCGCGGAAGCGTCGACGATTTCCGTCGACATTTTGGAGCAAAGACATGGAGCTCCTCCGTGCCCCCGTTCAAACGCGGACGAGCTTGCCGCCGGTGGGTGTCTTCTTTCTTGCCCGGTGGAACCCTTTTGGGTCTTTTTCGACCTACGTGTTTTCTGTTGTTTCAGCGACGGCGGAGGCCGACCGCCCCGAGGGCTTTGCTGCCCATTGTGGCTGCGTGCTGCCTTCATGACGGTGCAATTTCGGCGCTGGCGAGGTCGGAGTCGTTCACCGGCGTCGACCACACAGAAGTGAGGGGGTTTTCCCACGGGGAGACCTTGGCGTCGTATCGGGCGCAGGTCCCCTACTAATCCTTGTGTGGCCACGCTGGTGGATCGCCTCCACCGACATCGGTGCCATCATCGCGGAGGAAGGGGTGGCGTAAGCGGCTACGGCGGTAGCGGCAGCGGTAGCGGCGGCAGCGCTCCGGGCGAGGCGCGGGCGCCCTAAAGGACGGAGGTCCTTTTGGAGGTGGAAGTCTGCGGCGGCCGCAGCGGATGCGAGCATGTGCACCTCCGCCGGAATAGCCGGGCGAGGAGCAGGCGTCCCTCCGGCAGCCGCGTCCATCTTCCGTTTCCTTTTTCTCTTGCTGTAAAGCTTTGAGAGCCCCTTTGTACGAGTTAATTGTAAATGAATAAGAAACCACTCTGTTAGTTTGCCATTCATTTGAAAAGATCATCCTTAGCGTACTTTCCCTGTCAGCATTCGCGATTTGCTTGGATACGCATATGCAAAGATGTATTGGGTGCGCGGCGAGCGCACCCGACGGGTGTAGCCCCCGAGGCCCCGGGGAGGTGTTTGACTTCCCCGGGGTATTTTTACTTACTTTGCGCCGTTTGTTCCTTGCTTACGCCGCGCGTATGGAACCCTCGGGATGCTCCCCGGGATTGGCATCTCGGGGGCTTTTGCTTACCTTAGCAGCCCGATCTTCTGTCAGGGGGTTCCTATTTTATGTGGCGATAGCCCCCGAGCCTCTGTTTGCGCGCGGGGTCCGTTCCAGGGTACCTGCAACTTCTTGTCAGCCCTCGGACTATCTCGTTTCCGAGAAGGAGGGGTTGGTCAAGGCAATCTGCCCTCGATGGGCGAGGCTGCCTTGATCCGGTGAGCTGTTAACGGGTAGTCCAAGTGGAGGCTCATGCCCCATTCGATAGGGGTTGACTGCGTGGCCTTGTGGCGCGCTCCAACTAGGTGCCGCTTAGGTGTGTCAAGGAAGTCTCGGACCTGTTCGATAGGGTCCGAGGGCTTGGCGCCTCCCTTGGTGGGATCTCTTACTTGATTGCCCAGCGGCCTTGGACGCTTCGAGGGGTGTCCCGAGCTTTTGGGCTCAGACAATGGCCATGTAACGGACACACCCCTTGAAGCCCCTGACTCTGGTGCACTGAGGCGGCTATCGAAAACCCAGGCGGGCCCAGCCTTTGAACCCCTGGACCGTAACGACCCGAAGGTCCCCGTTTTTGACAAGAGAGAAGGGGTCTTGAGGTTTTGGGATGTCCTCCGAGGGTCTCTTCGTCTCCTTCAGTTTTTCCTTCTCTTTGCCATAAAACGCGTGTTGTGCAGGGGTAGCCCCCGACCCCTCGCTCGTGCAAGGGGAACGAACAGGGGTACCCGCGTCTTTTTATAACGACCCTCAGGCTGTCTCTCCGCGAGAAGGAGGGGGTGGTCAAGGCTTCCTACCCTCGATGGGTCGAGGACGCCTTGAGCCGGTGAGCTGTTAGCGGGTAGTCCTAGTGGAGGCGCATGCCCCATTCGATAGGGGTTGACTGCGTGGCCTCGCGGTGCGCTCCAACTAGGTGCCACTTAGGTGTGTCAAGGGAGTCTCGGATCCATTTGATAGGATCCGAGGGCTCGGTGCCTCCCTCTCTGGGATCTCTTACTTGACTGCCCAACGGCCTTGGACGCTTCGAAGGGTGTCCCAAGCCATAGGGCTCGTGCAGTGGCCATGTAACGGACACACCCCTCGATGCCCCTGACTCTGGTGCCCTGAGGCGGCTGTCGAAACCCACGCGGGCCTAGCCTTCGAACCTCTGGACCGTAGAGGCCCGGGAGCCTAGGTTTTGGCCGGGGGCTACGCCCTCGGCCGGTCGCCTCGTCGTTCACCTTGCGGGGGCGGTAGTGGGGCCATCCCTCATCCGTAGGCCCACGCGGGACGGTGAGTGAAAAAGTGGTCGCACGCCTCCCTAGGTGGTAGGTATGTTTCCCTATGCAATTGACAAGACGAATTGACGGGACGGGAGGAGACTTACAGCACGGTTGCTGGCGAATCTTTACAACGGATCTATCGCAGTAAATGCGGTTGGTTGTCGTTCCATTTTTCCGTCATCCCTATAAATCGTTGGTCGCTGCCCCCACTTCTTTCCCCGCTCCAGCCCTTGCGTCGCCTCTGCTTCTGTTTCAGATTAGATCTGCGCAAGAGAGAGAGAGAGAGAGAGAGAGAGAGAGAGAGAGAGAGAGAGAGAGAGGGAGAGAGGAGAGAGAGAGAGAGAGGGAAGGGACCTGCCGCCGCCGCTCTCCTCACCGCTCGAATCTCCAATGGCGCCCAACCTCTGGATACTGGCGCCCCACGACTGGCCCGAGTCCAACGTCATGGAGAACGACCTGAAGGCGCTGGTGGAGCAGGGGCTGCTGCAGCCCGCCGGCGACCCGGCGTGGATGGCGCCGCCGTTGGAGGACCACGGACCTAACCCGCCGTCGGGGTACATTGTGACCTTCTTGGGGCACCACCGGCAGGGGTTTGGGATGCCGCCAAGCCAGTTCCTGTGTGGGCTGGCGAACTTCTACGGGGTGGAGCTGCACAACTTCCCCCCGAACTCAATCGCGCAGGCGGCCATCTTCGTCGCCGTCTGTGAGGGCTACCCAGGGATCCGGCGCACACCGGGATCTCTCGCGCGTTCCTCTTTAAGGCGAAGCAGACGACGTTGAGTGATAAGGTGGGGAAACACGCCGGGCACTACGCGGCGTCGGCGGGTGCTCGCTCCAGCCCGCCGCCCGATGATTACATCCCGGCGAAGCTGAAGACGTTGCACCGGGGGTGGCAGGCGGAGTGGTTCTACCTGCGCAACGACGCTCCCGGCCTGCCGCCTTACACCGGTAAGGTGGTGCTCTCCCGCCCAGATCATTGGGGGGCCAAAATTTCTCCGGAGGCGGAGGCGGCGATCAAGCCGCTGCTCATCGCCCTTCGTTTCTTCGTGGGGATGGCACCCGCGGGGGGGGCCTCCACTTCGAGGTCGCCGCCTCCTACTTCCACCGCCGGCGGGTTCTCCCCTCGATGAGAGAGGGGCTGCGCCCGACGAGATGACCCCGACTCGCCGGTGGAAGGAAACCGGATGTCGACCGACCCCCTCTCTATCGACGAGGTCCTCCACCGGCTGAAGGAGTCGACGGACGCCACCGTCCCGGTGGTAGATCTCCTCGAGCCGTACATGCGGCCCCTGCCGGGCTGCAATGACCTGGGTATGTCTTTTCGCGTGTTCGTTTCATTTGTGACATCGCGAGTCCTTTCACTTGATGTGGTAGTTGGTGGCGGGATCTCTCCATGGTCGAGCCCTCCCGCCGCCGCCGCCGCCGCTAGAGGGTGCCGGGCGACGTGGGTGTGGCCGCCGTCGTGGCGGAGGAGGAGGCTGCGGTGCCCGTGGCCGGCCGGGGGCGGCAGCCCGGGCGTCTTCGCCGCGGACGCCGGTTGAGGTCCGCGGCGCCGCACCCATCACCTCCGGGGGGCTCTCCAAGGGGGCAAGGATCACCGTCGCCGCCTCCCCGTGTGTGCCCGGTGCCTCCGAGGTCTCGTCGTCCCTCCGGGACGAAGTTGACCCTCCACCTCGCGGTGAGTACACCGGAAGTTTTTCGGATTTTGGCTATCATGGTTGTTTCGCCCGGGGTTCTCTTCCTAACCCTTTTCGCGCCCCTCTTCGGCAAGAGAACGGCGGAGAGGAGGACGCCCCCGCTACCCCTATGAAGAAGCCGAAGGTTGGGGCGCGGTCGCAGGTAGCCGACCCCGCTCCGGGAGGCGCGGCGGCGGCACTCCGCGTCGCCATGGAGGAGGGGAGGGCCCGCTCCGAGCGGGAGCGCGCGGCCGCCGCCAAGGAAGGGGTGCAGCAGATGCCGCCTCTTCCCCATCCCCGCCCGGGTGGGGGCCGGCCGCGGGGCCTCGGATGCGTTGTCGCGAGACGTGCCCACCTCCTCGGCGCCACCCCCCGGGATGGTTCGGGCAGCCCCCTGCTCCGCAGGGGAGAAGTCAGGGCACGCCGCCCGCCCCCCCGCCCCCGACTAACCCGCACATCCCACCCGGCCCCGGGGCCGGGGATCGGGAGCGTCATTGCCGCCGCCGTCCCCCCAGACTCATTCGGCGCAAGACGGAGCCGGATACCCCCTTACCGATGATGTGCTGGAGGGGGAGTTGGCCGAGATGGGGGGTCGGCAGTGATGGTGATGCGGGGACGAGGCGCATCGTGGTCTCTCCAAAATTCCAGGTGGGTGAAGGGATTCCTCTTGAGACAATATGGGATAATTTAAACGAGAGGCCACGATCGAAGACCAGCTCGGCCGGCCGACCTCGAATTTTCGAGGAGGTTGGGAGCGAGACGGGAATCTAGCGCGCTCGAGGAGACATCCGACCCGAAGTTAAGGGGAAAACCACCGCCGAGGAGTCCCGAGGCGCCCAAAGACCTCCTCATGGGGCCGCGAGCCGAAGCGTGGTCCTTGCCCGCCGCTGGATCCCGCAGACGCCCCCGGCATGAGGACAGGGTCATGTCTCGGCGCGCGGAGGGGGACGAGGGGGGGGTCCTGGGCGAGCGGTGAAGAGGAGCCACGCCGGCGCCCTTGACGGCCCTTTGTTCGAGGCGGGGCGGCGTTCAGGGCCCCGTCGGAGGTCTTCGCCGCGCCTGGAGGCGTCGGCTCGGGTGACGCCTCCTCCTCCGTTCTTGTCTCTCTAATCTCCTTTTGTTTTACTTTTCTCGTTGTGCTTACCTTGCGGGGTACTTACTAGGGGCCGGAGGTGAAGACACGCGAGGCGCCCGCCACCGCCGGCTTCGCCCATGGCCGAGGCCGCCGCGGGTCGCGGCAGCGCGGACCGCGCCGTCGCGCCGAGGGCGCCAAGGCCCCGGTACGCGCTCAGGTGACCGAGGTGTCCGACGACCGGGCGGCCTCCGCGACCGAGCCGGGCGGTGGAGCGGGAGCGTATGTCATCCTTGGCTGCCCGGGTGACCGAGCTGGAGCGGCCGGCGGCGCAGCGGCTCGGAGAGGGACATGGCGGTGGCGGAGGCGTCATGTGTGGCCGCGGAGCTTACGCAGTCCCGGGCTACCGTCGACACTCTTACACAGGAGGCGGAGGCGATGCGGAGGGATGCGGTGATGAGGGAGGCCGCCATCAAGACCGCCGAGGCCACCGTGATAGCGGCGAAGAAGCGGGCGGATGAAGCGGAGAATGCCGGTCTTGTCCTGTCGGAGCGGATCGTCGGTACGGAGTCTCCCTTCCCCTCTTTTCTTCTTGGTTAGGCATCGTCTCAATTCTTACGATCTCTTCGTACTTTTCATGGTAGATCTGCAGAAGGGGCTGGATTCCTCGAACGCGGATGCCAACGAGCTCGAGGCCCTTCTCGACGAGGAGATGAAGGAACACGGGGCTCTGAAGAGCGTCGCGGCCGCGGTGTACGAGGCCTTCGAGGTGGCCGAGAACGAGGAAGGGACCTCGGTGCGCCGGCGTCTGCGGGGCCTCGTCGGCCAAGTACAAGGGCGCATCCGGGGCGTGCTCGATGAAGGGGTGAAGCACGCGCCGGGGGTCGTCCGGCCGCACCGCCTCGATCCGGACTTCAAGCACATCGGCGAGGGCTGGATCCTTGATGAGGACCCGGAGGCGCCGACGGCGCAGGCACGCCAAGATCTTGCCGAGGTGGAGGGAGCCGGGAGCGCCCGCGACGAGGTTCGAGGAGGACTTGGTTCCTCCTCCGCAGCCGACTCGCCGACACGCCGGGCGCCGACCCCCGCCGACCCCGCCCCTCGGATGCCAACGAGCCCGCGGCCGACGCTCCCTCCTCCGGTGCCGCGCCCCACGTCCGACCCCCCAGAATTAAGAGAGAGTGTCCGTGGTGCCCGCCCGCGTGCGGGTTTTGATGAAAACATTTGTTCAGTACACTGGGGCCATAAGGCCCCGTAAGCACTTTTGAGGCTCCGGCCTCCTTATTTGGTTTACTCCTTTGGTTTCTATTGGCTTTTCTGCAGGTTTTTTGATTATCCGTGGTGACTTGCTGGCGGGAGTTGTCCTGCGGCTCTGAGGGCGCTGGACAACCCCGAGATGCCTTCCTTGCATAGTGTTTTATTGGGAAACAAGTAAGCATAAAAAACTTAAAGGGAGGTACATACTGCGGTACTTCTAGGAAGGTAACTTTTAGTTGACCCTCGGGCCCTGAGCGAGGTGCCTAGTTAGGGCCAGTCGCGGTGTTCCGGGGGAGCCCGAGCGTGCCCTTAGTCAAAGTGTGAGTACGGGTGCCTCTAGTGGGCGGCCCGAGGCTCAGCGGACCTCTCCTAAGATTCCTCTGGGTCCCTAAGATGTCGTGGACTGGCTGGCTGTTCGGCGCATCTTGTTCAGGGCGGGAGGTAGTCCCTGCCAGTTTTGTTATTTGGGTAAGTTTTCCACATGAGGAGGGGGCTTAGTCGATAGACGTGTGGTGAGTTTTAGGTGTCATAGCCTCGGTGGCGTTAGAGCGTCCTGGTGCTCGGCCACACGTCAGTCATTTTAAGATCCTTTCTCGTTCATGCTATGTTGCCCACATTATTCAAACTTGACAGGGCTCGAAAGAGAGCCTTTTTCACAAACATAACGAGTGGATACAAATGGACGTGTCAGCGTTATTCACAGGCAACTATCCCTACGGGGGAGAAACAACGTAGCTTTTCCGAGAGGTGGTGGTCGAAGCTCTTGCGTCGCCACCGCGCGTCGGGGACCTTCGATCCGGGCTTCATGCGCGCCTCCCGGCGCCGGAGTCGATGTCGGAGTCGCTGAGGCAGTGGTTCCATGACGCGAGCGGTGCGGCATGGGGTCGTCTGCTTTGGTCTCGAGGAGTTTGGCTCGAGCCCTCGCCGCCCCGAGCCCCGAGGCCGTGGCGGCCACAAGAGGATCATAGGTAGTCCGCAGGTGGCGCCGGGACGTCTCCTGTGTTTTGGCCGTAGCATGGGGAGCGAAGGCGGGGCTCGTCGCCGCACCTCCGAACTGCTCAATCAGAGTGAGGCTTCTTCCCGTAGCAGGCGGGGGAGGAGTGCCCTCCCATGATGGGGCAGTCCTCCCGAGGGTGAGCCGCATCTCCCGTGATCTCCATCCGCATGGGGAAGGTGGAGCTAGGCTGATCGGGCTCGAAGCGCGGAGCCACCGGCCCCGCCGGCGGAAGTGGCGCCGGGCGGGTCCTCGCCCACGCGGGGCCCCATACGCGGCCCCGGGTGGGCGTCGAGCATAGTTGATGATGACGGCGCCGAGGTAGGCGCGCCTCTCCTCGACCCGGGGGCGTAGGTGCCGCCGGTTTGACGATAGCCGCCCCTCCATTGTTCGGGGCGGCCGACGACCGAGCCCACTCCCGCGGTAGGGATGGATCTCGCAGTCAACCATCCGAGGAGCCGAGGGGCGACGAGGTAGCCGTAGTCACAAAGAGAGGCACCGAGGTTCCCCGCCCCTGGGTGATGGTGAGGAACGTGCTAGGCATGCGCGGAAATCTGACACGGTGATCAGCCATCCGGAACCAAGCAGGAGAAGTGCTTGACGCGCAGCTCCCCTACCTGGTGCGCCAACTTTCGGTGTTTTGAACTGGGGGTACGGCTAACCGACTAGTAAATGTGCTACGCATCCCAGGATCCGGATGGTTGGTGCGAGATGACACAAGGTGTATACTGGTTCGGGCCAACGCCGGCCCTAGTCCAGTTCGGGTGAGTGGCTGTGTATCTGCACCGAGGTGCTCGTAGTAGGGGAATACAAGCAGGGTGAGAGAGAGGCCGGGACCTCAAGTCTCAGTGCGTGGTGATTGAGCTAGGATGCCAATGTCGTGTGAAGTCAAGGCGTGTGTGTGCTTCGACTTGCCCGATTCTATGCCCGGGCACCCCCTTTTATAGTCACAAGAGGGGCTGGGGAGTACATGTCCTCTAGGTGTAGGAAATTGCTTAGCCGGTGCCTTGTACTCGAGCTGCAGAGAAGGGACGTCCGTAGTTGTCGTCGTGGAAAGGAGATCGTCCTTCCCCCGATCTTCAGGTGTCCTCTTGGGCGGTGTGGATCCCGATGTGAGCTGTGCCGAGGGGCCATTGACCTCCGAGGCCTTTACTTTTCCGAGGGTAGATGCTCCGAGGGGTACCCTGATCGTGACAGGGAACTGTCGCTATACCCACCCGAGGGGTTGACGTCGTGGCTGCAGTATCATCCGAGGCCCTTCGGGATAGGCACGTGAGATGACATTACAGTGGGGGTGGTTGCCACAGTACATGGTAAGGCGTGAACAGCGCTTAACAGTGTATTTCGGACGGGCTGACGGCGTCACAGAAGGATTTGACCACCGCGGGGTCCCTCTAGCGAGAGAATCCGGGGTGTCAGGGCGCTCAGCTTTGTCAGGCGCGGACATCCCGCTCATCCTTGCTGTCGCGGCCGTTGCCGTGCAACGGACGCCGAGGGGTACACCTGGCGGAAGGGGTCTCGGGCGAACCGGCCCAATCCTCCCCTTCGAGAGGGGGGGGGGGGTCGGGCGAGTCGCTAATTTCCCCGCTCCATGGGGCCCTCGGCTCGGGACCCTCCCGGATGGTTTGCTGGCCGATGGGGTGCCGAGGCCGATTATCACCTTGATTGATTGCGTCGAGGGTGTCATTTATTTTGGCACCCAACAAGTGCTTTTCAACTTCACTTTTCAGCCACATCCGAACATAACCCGCATGAACCCGACAAGTGCTTTTCAACTTCACTTTTCAGCCACATCTGAACATAACATGCATGAATCCATAAAAATTGTACCGAGATCGGCCTATCTCTCTAGTGCTCTAGCACCCGCTGTGGCCACACAAGTTGAAAAAGGCTCTCTAGAGCATGTTGTGCGCCTCGTTTTTGCGCCGTGAGATGTGCATGTTGTGTGTCGCTTTCATTTCTCTGTCCCAATACCACTGGCTACCCCGCCTCAAAAAAAATACCATTGGCTACCCACGCTAGCTAACTAGGCTCAAAATAAACTTTGGGTTTGGCTAAGTTCAGTCTCAATGTGGGTTTTGCAGATATTTAATACCTATTAAATATAGTGCTACGTCAGCACAAACTCACTTTTGCATTAAACTATGAAGATAGAGAAGCAAAATGTTTCACCATGGTGAAACGCGTTTGAGCGTTGTTTCCAACGACTTGAAAAACATGTGAAATCCCCATTGAGAAAAAAGATTGGGTTTCATCCCGCTAGCGCCGTGACTTGGAAACCATGTGAAATTCGCATTGAGAAAGAGATTGGGTTTCATCCCGATAGCACCGTGATCTATGAAACCCTGTGATGAAACTTTGCATTGTGAGAGAGGTCCATTTCATATCAAAATTTCATATCCCGAAACCGGAAGGTGAAAGTCCCATTGAGATTGACCTAAGGGTGTTTAGTTGGTGAAATATTTTGGGTTCACTTTTTATTTGTATTTGGTAATTATTGTTCCGCTATGGACTAACTAGGCTCAAAAGATTCGTCTCACACTTTCTAGCCAAACTATGCAATTAGTTTTTTCTATTTATCTACATTTAATACTCCATGCATGCGTCAAAAGATTCGATGTAACTAAGCATACATGTTTTATTTGGTTCCCTTTGAAATATGCTAAATTGAAAATTTCCAAAGGCAACGATATAAAAGCATACAGAAGTTCAAAAAGAGCCTAAAAATAACCAGATTATTTCTATGCAAGCTAAATTAGAAAAAATTAAAGGGAACCAAATAAAACGTATAGAAAATCAGAATAAACAAAATAATCTATGGAATAAATCTTCATACAGTACATGGCTACTCCCTCCACGTTTTAGACTTTTAAATTCCGTGTTTGACCATTATTTTATTAAATTTTTTTTAGCAAATTAGAAAATAAATAAATTATAATTAAAATATCTTCAATGATAAAGTAAATAAATACTATTTATATAAAAACTTTAAGGGTCCATTTTGGAACACAGGAATGCAAAATAGAGGAAAGGAAAAAAAACGTAGTAATAGGATAGAGTGAAAAGTGAAAAACTATAGGATTTCAAAACGCAGGAATAAATACTCTGAGTTGTTTGAAATGCAGGAAGAAAAACTACAGGAACATGAGCAAGCATAGCAAGAGAAGAGGAGCAAAGATTCTTTCCCTTGAGTTGGAGTGTATGCTTTATTTCCTTTGTTTTGCACTACTATGAATTAAGCATTCCTTTGTTCCAAACACCAAAAAGTGAATCCTTTCCTTTAGAATTTATTCCTCCAAAATTACTTTAGAAATCCTTTGATCCAAACAAGGCCTAAATAAAATGAATGTCAAACCAAATGGCATGGAGTTTGAAACCACAATCTCAACAAAGAGAGTAGAGTATACTAGGTGCTAGGTGGATTTTTTTTACAACCGTAGCGTGATGGCCACGTTTGCCGCAGTGTGAAAGCTGCTGGCGGTCCGAGCAATATTGTTTTTGGGGCCGAGCAGCATGCTGTGCAGCAGTGCAGCAGAGCTAGGCCCAGCGTCCACCCCGGCGCCCTCGCCTGTGTGAACCACAAGCAGCATTTTGAAAAATAGGCACCTGTGCAGGGTTGCTGCTCGTGCAGATGATTTTTTTTTTAAAAAAAAAGTGGCAGGAGGAGTAAATGCGCTGCATGCAAAGTGACCTATAGTAGTACTCCTAGTCAGGACCATGGGACACGGGCTGTGTTTAGTTCCAACAATTCTCTCTCTAAAATTTACTATTCACCTATCAAATCAAACCATTAACACTAAATGGGACACGGACATTTTTTCTCAAACTCCATCCATCTAAACACAGCCACGGCTATCGCTGCTTGCTTCCTGCTTGCTTCTGGTTTGATGGGACAGCAGCTGCATGCACAATTGCACACTCCAACGGCAGCTTTGAGTTTGAGAGGAAGGCAATTGAATTGGAACCGTAGAGAACAATAGTTTGTAAATTGAAGATGATTGATTCTGAATAATAATCCGGTGGTGATAGAAACAAATTCCAGAAAGAATGCCAAAAAATTTGTGATGATGTCTATCAACTTGAATCTACCCTACTAATGCACCAATTTGTCTCTCATTCAAATCAATTAAAATGAACCATCCAGATTGCTTGTCAATCTTCTCTCTCATTACTCATTCACGATTCAATGATCAGGATTAAAAGTATGGACAGCCCTCTCCCACCACTCCCACCCTGTGCGCCACACCCCACGCCAACAGGGTTCGATTCCCCTGCACGCTGTTTTTGTTTTCAATATTTTTTTCGCTCGCCCGACCCTCGCCACCCAGGCTCGATCGACGCCTCTCCTCCCTGCTCCCCCAACCCGACATTTCTGAAACCCTAGCAGCCGCCTCCTTGGCCGCACCGTCGTGGACGCCCATGGAGGGACCCATGCACCGGCTTGGCTCTCCGCTAATCATGTCCGTGCGTTGGGGCTTGGTCATCTGCTGCGCATCAGGGCGGCGCCGGCGCGTGTCACTCGGCGGCGCGCATCGACGACGGGCGGGGTCGCGCGGCACTGGCGTATCCACGGCAGAGCCAGATCTCGAGGCCACGATGCCTGGATATTGGGTCAGAGCGGGCCAAGCGATTGAGCCCCATATGCCTGGGTATCGGGACTGCTGCGAGGATGTCTTGGCCGCACTGCCGAGCGAGGACGCGCGGGTTGCCGGCGGCTTGCCCTCCTCTGCGCTGCAGTCGACAGGCGCCGGCCCACTACAACGATCCCGCGGAGGACACTGTCGTAGACTGATCTCCTCGATCTCAGCCCTGTGCCACTTCGAGGTAGGCCAGCCGCCCTCCACGCTCCGATCCCTAATAATCCTCCAAATCGGCATCTCGATCCGAATCTTCTTGTTGCCGCACTAAAATCGAGTACCTGGAGAAGCAAATCCCGAGCCATCGGCGGCATCATAGCCTTGCTCCAGTACTACTTCTCTGGGAATATAGAATAATTGTGATCTGTGTGAAGTTCTTTGTCTGTCATCTGATTCTCATGGCCAAGGATGGATTGAACTATGAGCTGCGTGGTAGTACAGTTGGATCTCATTTGCCCCTTGATTTTGTTTCGTGTGTGTATGGTTGATTTTCCACTCATAAGGTTTCCTCAAAATAATAACTGACCATGTGTGTTTGTGTTGTGCTGCCGCTGTGATCTATTCAGCATATGCCGGGGAGGAGAATGCAGATAGGTCTGAGGTGGTGGCCAGTGGCGGAGCTCGAAGCCAAATAAAGGGGGGGCCATTTGTCAACTCCGAACAAGCATATGTACGAAGTACATAAGTTCCATAAAAATAAGTTTTAGTTTTACAATACTATAATTAGGTCACAACTCTCAATTTGTGGGCGTAATGTTGGATCTCGCTTTAGGAACTCAATTCCCCTAAATATAATAGGTTCGCCTTCATCTGCTTGGTTTCATATTGCATTGGTTCTAATACTTTTTGTTGTCCTTTTAGACCAAAATCCAAAATGAAGAATGACTAACTTTTGAAAAAAAAAAATTAGGTGATGTTTAGTTTCATTCCTCGGAATGATGGGCCAAAACCCAAAATTTTTTTGTGAAATGGAGAATTAAACACCCCCTCAATTAAGTTGGCAGGAGTCAGTGGGTCCTGAACAATAGGTTCGCCTCTTGCTCTCTTGAAAAATGAAGAACTGGGTCTCTCTTTACCCATTTGTATCTGTAAAAAGAAATAGCAGACTATTTTTTTATATACAAAACTAATAGATAGATTATTGTTTTATTCTCTTTGCTTTGCACGTTGATTGATGTGAATTGCCAATTGTGGATGTGCAAACTCACTGCTTGCATGTAATTGAGCCTAACACCAAATTACCTAAATTAGCTAGCATCTAGTGGATTAGCATGTATTCTCTTTTTTTTTTTTTTTTTTTTTTTTAGGGCAAGGGGGCGGAGCCCTCTATGGCCAACACAAGGCTCCGCCAGTGGTGGTGGGCTGTGGCGGTCGGCATGGACATTGGCCGGCTACTGTTCTACTTGCTTGCTGGCGATCGACTGCACAAGCATGTCGCTCGTATGATCTCATACATTTGGATCTCCTTACATACAGCTTTCTGATAAAATTTTATGATAATCGTTGCTATTTTGATATGGCATTCTTATAATTTTCCAGAATGATCAGGTCTTTTTACAGATTCAATATATCATGCTCAGGGTGAAAACATAATAATTTATTCACGCAACAAAATACTCCAAAGATATTTTCCAAATATATGAGATTTTAGTACATTCCATAATGTAGTTTTAGTCTCCACGTGTCAGGTGTAAACTGCGACAATATTTTTTTTGTTGCGCAAACAGAAGATGCTCTGCTTAGATGCATTCTACTTGAATTTGATTAGAAATTGGTTTTACTCTATCTCTACTTGTTTGCAAATATATATGCATTTTCTTAGTTTTTTTTTTTTTTTCTCAATGGTAATAGTTGCAGTCCTTGAATTTGATTATTTCAGAGTACATTTCCTACAAAGATACTGATACTCAACTTTTGTGAGAGGAAGGAGAACACTTCGGAAGATTCAGGCTCAGATGAACATAGCGGGTGTTATCACGTGCGTTGATGGCGCTGAATCACCAGTGGTGGACAGGTCTTTACTGCAAGTTCAATGGTTGCCCTGAAGGCAAGTAAGGCAGATGCTGGATCTGTTTCACTTGGTCAATGTGTAGTTTATCACTTAAAGGTACACTCATTTCATCTAATGCTTCTTGGAATTTAAGGTTTTGCTTTGTGCGTAGGAGTAATAATATTTAATTTGTTTCTTGACCAACAGGATTCTTCCATTACTGTTGCTTTTGATGATATTTATTTTGTTTCTTAACTACTTCTAGATGAATGGCAAGGTCTTCCAGTGTTTCTTAACCACTTCTAGATAAATTAATAGTATATTATGCAGACTCATGACTGGTACACGCTTGAGGCTACCAGATTTTTTTTTTTGTTCAGATTTGAGTAGGCAAAATAGCATTAGTGTGGGATGTCCTATCCTTCAAGAACCTTGTATGAATTGTTAGTCATGATGTCAACAGATCTCCAGAGATCTCTAATGTGCTCACAAGAGAAATAAAAACTATTGTATGACTGTAGGTATCATCAAACTCAAATGGCATTCTCCTCACATGAGAAGTTGGCTGCAACCTTCGATGACTTGTTGGATGCAACCATCAGAAGTTGGCTGGATTCATTCCAACTTTTGCAGGTAGTAATTAAATACATTCCTACTTGGAGTTTCCTTTCCCAATTCCCATGATGTAATTATCATTCTTGTTTTCAGCTCATGAATAGAGTGCAAGTGCTATTATCAGATGGATCGACTGTAGGACCTGATCATGTTATTTCCTATTTAGGTATGTACAATGTGGTCACATTTGTGCAGTGTTAAGTTATACTAACCCTTCTGTATGAATTTTCTTGCCTCAGCATGAACAAAGTCTATATGATCATGATAAACACATTCTTGAAACCGTGCTCATCAATAGACTATATGTTATTGTTACCACTTCACTGTGTTGGAATGAGGCTCTCAGGGAGCTTCCGTCGCCTGAGTTGATAGCAGCAACACGACACAAGCACAGGTGCGTAGGCGTTGATGCAAGTGAAAACCAAATGGGAGGAGGTTGCTATTCTGGATTATGCCTACACAAGCTCTTCTACCTAACCTCAACAAGGTGGAATATGGGGCTGAACAATGTGAAGCCATGTTTATCTTGGAATTTAACTGAATGGAATTTGGCTTCATTGGTAGTCTCTTAGGAGTTAGGATTGTTAGCTTAGGTGAATATACATTATTGTATGTTCATTTCAAATGTTCCCCTGTATAACATCAAGTTGCACTTCACATTTGTTTTCATCATAAATGGAACAAAAGTTATCGCCATTCCATGGTTTTATGTGCATCCTTCAAATTAAGCCATGGCGTTAGCACGGGCATTATACTAGTCCTGCTAAATGGGAAGTATGAATTTGATACTTTGGGTGGTCGTTACTGCCTTACTGCAATTATGTGCTTACTATACCTCTGAATTTTACATATACCTCTACTTTTTCATTGTTATGTTAGGCAGGGTTAAGGAATAAACTGTTGGGCGGCTTGCTGATTGATGAAATACGCTTAGACATAATTTGCATCTTCTAATCTACTGATTCTTAAGTGCTATTTGTCAACGAAACCTAAACTGCTTGAAGAAATGCTTCCTGGGCAACATTTATGTGCTATTTGTCAATACATGTAGGTGACGGCTACATGCAAATGTTTTTGGAGAAACGTGCATTTGGGCCTTGTTTAGATGTCAGAAAAATTTGCAAAAAACACTGTTGAAATTCCTGTAGCACACTGTAGCACGTTTCGTTTGTTTGTGGTAAATATTATCCTACTATGGGGTAATTAGGCTCAAAAGAATCGTCTCGCAATGTACATCTAAACTGTGTAATTAGTTATTTTTTTACCTACATTTTATACTCTAAACATATTTCTTTTGGTGTATTTAATGTGATGTGATGGAGAGATAGTGGAAAAACTGAGAAATTGGGTTAAAAATTTTAGCCATCTAATATGAGTTGGGTGAATTATTGCTTTCTAAGTTTCTAACCTATATTCTTAAGACTGAAACTAAATTCACATGTTGTCATATATTTGATAGTGATTTACTAACCCATGAAACCGATATGGATCAACATGAGTTTGATCATGCACACGGATAGGAAAAGTAGGCAAACCTACAAAGCCATTTTTTCTTCTTGCCTGAAGCTATTTTCAGAATATGTCAGATAGAAGGAAGCATGATATTCCTAGAGAGTTTTTACGAGACTAGCATTGAAGCTAATGAGAGGATGATGTGGCTCTTTCACACACCCTTAACGAGGAGCAGCGGGCTGGGTGTCTCTTCTTCGTGGTTGACCCTGGCCGGACCACAAAGACTTATTTGTACAAAGCCCTTCTCACTACTATAGGCAGTCGGAAAAGGATTGTTGTGGCAACAACTACATCTGGTGTTGTGGCCTCAATAATGCCTAGTGGCATAACCGCTACTTCAAGATTCCCCTCACCATCGATTATCTGCACAATAAACTCTCTGCCTTCATGACTTTCTAAATTCATTATGTGGTTAGCTGCATGGATGTTTTGCATAACGCAATTTCTGAATTCTGGAAATCATAGCACATCGACCTCAGCGACCGTGCTCTCGCAAAGAATTTGTAATCTGACACCTGCCAGTATAGGACGAACAAAATCATTGGTGGCAGCCATCAAGGTGTAAATAAGCTTTTTTTTAAAAAAGGCAACAAAGTACTTTAGTGCAATAGAGAGGTCTCCATTAGCTACATTTTCAATGAAAACCTTTTGCCCTCCTCTCATCTTTGCAGGACATTATTGACAAAGAGAAATCACCATCAATGTTGGCATTCGCAGTATTTGAATTTCATATCGAGTATCCTGTACTACCATCCATTAGCTGTCAAGGGTTTCCACGATATCCGATTCCCATACAGAAACTGAGCAATTTTCTCACACTTTATTAAATACCACCAAACACATGGTAATCCATCAGCTATTGCACATGTTTGACGAAATGCTTAAAAGGATTTAGCAACCTGCACATATCCAATATATATGGTTCAGAAAGACATAGCAAGTAGGCCACCATCGCAGATTCAAACTTCACAGCAGTAGCTCTAGACAGTAAAACTGCTTCATCCGCTGACAGAAACAGACCTCTCTCTAACTTCCTGACAATCTTCGATATCCATTCTCATAAGGGCTCCCACTTCTTGATCTGCTTTCCACAGGCGAGCCGGAGTAGGATCTTTCTCTAAGTCTGTGTTTTGGATCCCGACGTGAAGGAGACCTTCCAATGCAACAGTTCTGATTGCATCATTGAGAAATTGGTGCTGGATATGTAGACAAAACTGTAAGATCAAGATGTTTGGCACAAGCATACCTCGAGTAGCTTCAGCTGCACGAAGGAGAACGGCCCCTATAATGACGAGGGGATCTAGAGCGAGAATACCTCCAATCATAAGAACGACCCCAGCAATATGCAGCAAAAAAATGGATAGAGGTAGTGTGCCATATATTCAGTGGCAAGGTCGTCACACTGGGAGGTATTGACAAACCTGACTCTATCCCTAGCTCTCATCTCGAGGCTTCTTCCTGTTCTCTTCAGCAAAAACAACTGTTATTTGCCTACCAAGAACTACCTGTCCACATATAATACTTTGCATCAGCAGCATCGTCAGGATCATAATACTGGACAAACCCAAACCCTCGGGGCTCCCTGTGGTGCACAGAAGAAAAATATTTATGAGTTCTTAAAGATATGTATTCATCTTTCAAAGATAAAAAAGGTTATGTTCTATGAAAGATAGTACAGGTATTTCACAGCACACATACTAGTAGAGGATCGGGTTGTAATCCCGGTTGGCTGCTGACACAGTACTGAGTACTCTTTTAAGTTGCAGATCACTTAACTTAAATTATCTATTTCTTCCTTCTCTTCAACAGTAATCTTTTATGCTTGTCTTCAAAATAATTATTTTCACGTTACTTGAAGAGAGGTGGACAAAAGTAATAACATTCGAAATCATATTCTATGTCAATACCATTTAGGACCACAACAGGTTGCAATGCCACACAGTCTATCTAGGTGCCTTACCCAGTGTAATAATCTCTTGGAAAATATATACATCTTTAAGTACGTCGACCAAACTGCATAATCGGGCGATAGGTCTTCTGGCCAGCATTCAGATGCGTTAGAGGTGACAAAAACACAGGGAATAAGGAAGTCTTAGTGGCGATACCACAGTATGATGGCTTGAACAGGTGCATGAGAACCATAATAACAAAGATAAGGGGTATAAAAGGCACAAAGAGAATAAATAGATAGAAACCATTGAGGTTTCAGGTACTATACATTCTTTTTCAATTTTTTTTTTTTTTTCTGAAGGAACAGGAGGGGCAAAAAGCCCCTACGGGAACTTATTAATTTTTAACGAAAAGAACATTCTTTTTCATGAATGCATATAGCAAACTCCGAACTAACTACCAGTAATATGCACGGACTATGTGGTGGAAAACTGGACATACAAATCAAACGGATATATATGTCTTTGAAAACTGGACCATTCAATGAAGAGCCTAGAATTGCATTTAATAAAGATAACTTTGGCGATGCATAATTTATCCTAGTATCAACAAGCTAAGGTTATTGATTGTCCTTCTGTAATTGGATAGGTTTACAATAATATACATATATTTGGCATACTTAAACAAATAAATATAAATGATAGCCATACAGATTATCCCTCCAATTAGGCCCTGATCGAAGACAAATTACTTTGTCATGCAGCACACCTATGAGTAGTGTAGCTGCAATTGCAGACAAAGTTTAAGAAGGCGCTAGGTGGTTTCTAGGTATTGACTCATAGCGTTTCAAGGTGTTTTCCTAGGCGGTGGCTAATACATGTATATATACTTCAAATATATACTTAAATATGCTTAGGTGGCATTTGGTTCCAGGGACTTTTTTGTGTTGGAACTAAAAAAAGTCCCTGGGAAACCCAAGGGGAAACTTTTTTAGGACTTTTTGCTAAAAGTGCTCATTGAGGGACTTTTTGCTAAAGTCCTAGGACTAAAAAAAGCCTAAGACTTTTGGAAACAAATAGATCCTTAAAAAAAAAGATTAGTGGACACGGAATGGGGGAGAGAGGAAAAGGCCCAACTAATAGCTCAACTCTCCCTCCACAACCCCCACCAACGTCTTATCCTCTCCCCCTCCCCTACTTTGTTTTGGTTTCTCTCCCACCTTTTTTTCTCGAACACGCTGCGTATCAATATATTAAGCAGGAGAAAAAAAAAGGGTGAACAACCCAGTCAAAATACAAAAGGAGGTTTGAAACCCCCAAAACACCCAAAAACACACACCCTAGATCAATCGCCTGTTACAGGAAGGACAACCCAAGACCATGTAGACCTTTTAGTCTAGCTGGAGGGCTGCAGGGCTCCTCGAGCCCCAGCCAACTCCCACAGAAACATATCGTCTCTAATGGAGGACAAAAGCACATCTAGGTCGTCATTAAGATGGGAAGATTTAGGAGGAAGAGAGGGGTGCTGTGCTAGCTACAATACCATGATGCTACAGTGTCACGCGTAGTGTTCACATGGTGAGGGAGGCAGGAGAGCGGCGGCTAGGGTTTGGGGCACTAGGAACGCCGGCCGCAGGGCTTTGCCCACGCCGGTAAGAGGGAAGGGTTTTCCTTCTAATCTCTTGCTTGATTGTAGATTGATACATCTTCTCTCATTATATAGAGAGGTTTGACTTAGCATCTAAGCAAGCCACTAATTAACCCTAATGGCTAAGGCCCAATAGACTCTTGACTCCTATAACACTACTCCCCACCCGAATATGCAACTCGTCCTCGAGCTGCAACCTAACGATGGTGGTAAGGATGACTCTAGAATAAACCTAACACCTAAGAACATGCCTTTTATATCTTGGCTTATTTCAAATAAATTGTGACTCTTTATTATTGACTCATGAAGATATGGCGGACACCTTCCGCGTGCTGGACCTACACGTTTGTAGCCGCTTGGATCCCATGGAGACCATTGGAACGAGAGGGTTGCATGGGAACGGCTGCATGGAACGAGTCGCAATAGCGACCAGCGGAGACGACCTCGCGGCGACCGGTAGCGAAAAGCTGTGGCGCTAGGCAGTGCATCCCCGCCGGTGACAAACACGAAACCGCCTCCCCTACTGTCGCTGCCACAGAGTTAGTTCACCGACCACGGAAACAACACCATGCTCGCGCATGAAGACAGTAGTGGACCGACGCGGTTGCTGGTGGCTATCCGACGAGGCAAGGATGCATCTGCCGTGGTTGACCGCCGTCAAGGCCGCCTCGTGCATCTGCCGGCGCATCCCATGTAGCCAGCACGCAGCGACGAGACCCACGTCTTTGCAAACCCTGCTTTTGCACCATCGTAGACACATTGCAAGCATCCTCCCGCGGAATCTCCATCCTCTTCTCAATCTGTAGCAAGGCCGCTGGTGCAGCAAGACAATTTGCTAGAATTACACGGCATCATCACTCGAACATGGGGCGCTGCCCTTGCCGGCGCACCATGAGATAAAGTGCCGTTTACCGCGGTACCTTTGCCGGGATGATCGGAAACGCCGCCCCGTAGGGGCGAGATGCCCCGACCTTTGGCGAGGCCAGCGATCGCGTGGAGGGCGTGGTGGCCCGGCGCTGGCTTGGTGACCGCCGTGGGCTGGCGGGCACGATCCTCATGGCACTTTCGAGACCAGCGGGGCGAAGGTTGGCGATCGCGGCGGCGGCGGCTTTGTTCTCCACCCGTGGCCGACAATCTAGGTCAACCATCCGGTGTCGAAGGTCGTAGATGCCGGCCCAAAGGGCTTCGATGATTGCGGGTGCCACGACAATCAACCGCTCCAGTGTCATTGGCGAGGGTGTGGTGCCTGTGGAAAGCGCAGACTGCAGTGTCGACGTGGTGGATGTGGCGGTGGTGAAAACTGGCGGCGCAGTGGGTGAACCAGGACCAACCATGGCCACCATGGTGGGGAACATGGCCGAGCATAGCAGGGGCGTGGTGGTGAAGATGGCCGCAGAGGCGGTTGATCAACACCTGATCTCCGATACTAGATTGTTATGGTCATTGTTATGCTGGGAAGATTTAGGAGGAAGGGAGGGCTGATGTGCTACAGCACCGCGATGCCATAGTGCCGCGGGTACTGTTAACGTGGTGAGGGAGGCAGGAGAGTGGCGACTAGGGTTTGGGCCACTAGGAACGCCGGCCGCGGGGTTTTGCCCACAGCTGGCAAGAGGGAAGGGTTTTACTTCTAATCTCTTGCTTGATTGTAGATTGATACATCTCCTCTCATTATATAGAGAGGTTTGACTTGGACCCTAAGCAAGCCACTAATTAACCCCAATGGGCTAAGGCCCAATAGACTCTTGACTCCTCTAACACAAAGACACAAAGGTTCCTGTGATTCCAGAGAGACCAAGCCACCAGGATTACAACAGAATTCAGGCCCTACTTTGCACGATCAGCCACCCTTGTGGTCACCCGATCCCACCAGTCGTCAAAAGAATGATCATCCAACTGAGGGGCTAAGCTTTGTAAACCAAGCCTTTGTAGGGCACTGAACCAAATTTGGCACGAGAAGACGCAAGACACCAACAAGTGATTAATCGTCTCCTCTTGCTCGCATAGACGACAATGCTGAGGATGCGGCAAACCTTTCTTCGCAAGCCTATCAGTTGTCCAGCACTTATTGTGTGCAACCAACCACATGAAAAATTGGCATTTACCAGGTGCCCGAGTTTTCCATATTCTCTCCCCCGGATTAAACTGGGTGGCACCAATGAACATTGCCTCATATGTTAATATTTTCCTGTAGAAGAAAACCGCCAGATGTGAGAGTCATCCACATTAAGTTGCAACACCACCTCAATCAAAAGCTCAAATAGAGTATGGTATTCAGACAGAACAACCGCTGTTTTTCGCACCCGCCACTCGACTGCTCAACTCGCGCATGCAGTCGCCAGCGCCCGATGTTGCCTCCTCCTCCACCGGCCATCGCCTCCTCCATCGACGTTGCCTCCTCCCCCACCGCCGCCCGACGGCGGGGCGTAACCATCCGCGCCGCCCCATAGGCGAGGCGTAACCCTCCGCCCAGCACGTTAGCGCACCCAAGCAAGAGCCTAGGAGCGCCTTCTTGAACTATGATCTTATCCTTCGGGGCACCTAATTGATCAGGTCCTGGTCCCTATTGCAGAAGGAGCATGATCGCCTGATGCTGAAGATGGGTTGCATGAATATTGAAACAACCGCGATGGAGGTGTTTTTAAAGACATGGTTGGAGATTTATCAATAGAAATGCATTATAGATGTGCCTTTTAGAAACTTTATTTTTGTTCTCTTCAGCTCAAAACTTCATTTTTGAGATTTTGTAGACAACAATACTCTTGTTTGTAATAAGGAACAACATATGCAATAGTCGATGCAGAAGTTGGGATATTAATATTTTCCCTTTTCTAAAAATACTTATTTTTCTACAATAGTTTTCTCCAGAAACCTGTAGCTCAGTTTCTATAGATAGCCAGCTGCATCAAATAACATTATGTTTTCAGTAGCCAATTAGCCACAGTAGGAAGCACTTACGGTAAAGAAAGATAGACGTGTAGTACCTCAACTTATTAGTTCAACATTCTTTCAGAAACAATTAAAAGAAAACCTGCAGGTCTATTTTCTAATGCTCCCCTCCTGAGGCAGTCAAGAACGCACCTGACAAAGAATTGATAAAAGCATATAAAGACCCTTACATATGGGTAGAAGTAGCATTGAACTTGAAGGCAGTTCACAATCATATTTCAGTAAAAAACAATGATTAAATCACATTTTGTCCTTTCATATTAATACCCTGCTGATAATCAATCCAGGATTTGTGCCAGATTTGCCACATTATTATGCCTTCTCATACAGTTACAGGAGCTGCCACTAGCTTAATTACAAATAAAATTTACAATTTCACACTAAATCGGCCCAATAAATACCCCCATCAAGATAAGACCCTTCTTAGTATATCTAGTTTAATTCTATGTCTTGTCGTGCAAAGGTTGAATTACATATGTTAATGTTGTTAAGCTTTAATTTTTTTTTTCAAGGTCCAAGTGAGCCGAGCCCACCCGGCCCCTCTTGGACTATTCGGTTGTTATAGCAAATACAACATATGTGTTCCTATAACTCTTAACTATTGAACACTTCTTGTATGCCAACATTCTACATCATACAACATCGTGGGTCTAAACATCATTCCATGAACCTTACCCTTTTAGTTAGTGTGGAACCTTCTTGTCATATGTCATAGAAAATATCAAAATGCTTGGCATATATCATTTCATACCCCAGTTTTATGGTCAACATCTTTTATGCCCCCATCAATATGCATTATCAATCCCAAATATGAAAAGGTTTCTTTCTTGGGCATTAATTGACCTTAAAACATAACTAGTATCTTGGTATATCCGTCCCCAGGTCAAGTAGTGTTGGAGTAATGCTTAAGTCTATAATATTTGGTCTCTAGTCCTCCACCACAAATATAGGCTTCCACACCCAACTTTCATAAACTAGGACTACATAGTCAGCAAAGAACATACACCAAGGGACATCTACTTTGTATGTCCATTGTGATGACCTTATCCATCACCAAGGCCGACAGATAACACTAATCAGAGGATCCATAGTGCAGTCATATTTTAACCGTGGCATCATCTATGTAAAAGATCAAATAGATGACTCAATAACCAGGTGGTATAGGGAAAATTAAATTGGAGTTGGATGATTTGGTTGCACCAAACAGAATAGTTGAGCATCTCAGATCAACAAAAAAGAACGACTTCTCAGTTAATCTTAGTCTTGGCCGGCCTAATCATATCAAACGGAACAATATTCAAAAACCAACCAAAAATGTCACCTGAACATTTTGTGTTCAGAAACCTTATAGGATCTTCTACTGGGAAAAGGAGCTACCTTAGATGTAGTGATCTGAATGCAGATTAAACACATTTTTATATAAATGAGACGATTCCTGTTACTTTCAGGAGCATAGACTGAACCAAACACATTCTCTTTTTTTGTTCTGCTAAAGAATTAGTCACTACTTAGAATAATCTCATGTATTGCTATAGTTTGCAAGAGGAGAAACAATATGAAAACTGGTACTTTTGGTTGAAACTGTTGGATATTGCAATATGAACTTCATCCGTTTGATAAATTTGAAAAGCAATAACAGCAACCATCATATGCGGTGGACTTTTATCTTGATTCAGTATGTGCTATCCAAATACATAGGTAACATACCACAATATCACATACAATTAAAATTTAGACCAAACAGAAATATGATCAATATGTCAATCCAGAACTGTCAATTAATTTATCAGACCAAGGAAAAATATTATTTTTGTTAGCTGAAACAGTATATAACAAACAAATGATCAATAATATAAAATCAATGCGCCAAGCATACAGCAACATAACTACAGTTTTGTACTTATTAGATCAATGTAAAATAAACAAATATATTAGTCTGGCTTGTAATAACTACTAATAAGTTACAACAGCTTTGTGGTTCACACTACAAACAGTGGAGAGGGAGATGACGCAGAAACGAAGGATAACAAATGATACAGAGAAGCACTGAATACATATACCGTTGTTTTATAGATTTTATAGATGATAGATAGAAAACACAAATACACATGCTAGTAAGTTCGGTAGTACTCCTACATAGGCAGTGGGAAATCAAACAATGGGTTCAACGAGCATTCTATTCTGCATACAATAAAACGACCATGTGTTGCACTGTGCTATTATTATAGATAGATTTTCCACATGGGAGATCATATACATGGCTGATTAAAAACGGCCATAAATTAAGAAAGTTATGCGGTGCAAGAGGAAGGTAAACCTTGGACCCAAAGTCTATATTATCTCATATTTGACACCGATTAAGGCAAATTAAGAACGACCACGGACGCAAAGGGTAAAGGGAACACCAGATCAACAACAACTGCATGAATGAAACGTCGAATTAACAGCAAGAAAACACTTAGCTGGATCATATCACAAGTTGAAGTACCATGAGATGCAAAATCCCCAATCACCCTCAGAGTCGAAATCGATTAACCGGCCTTCCATGATACAACTCCAGAAAGGCAAGCTACTAGCATGCCAGATACGAGGAGGCATGCACACGCTTTAGCAGAAGCTATAAGACGAGAGAAAGGAAGAAGAAGCACGAACTCACCGGCTGGATGGAGAACGAACATTACTTTCCAGATCTAGACGAAGCCGCCGCCGGTGCCACCGCTGGAGGTAGGTGCCGTGCCGGCTGCCGGCCGGGGCTCGTTCCACTTGCATCCAAGCAGATCTGCCTCCGACCGCCATCTTCATGGCTGCCTCGCCCACCTATCTCTCAACAGTCACAGAACCACATGAGATGAGCACAAACGAAAGGGGAAAAGATCCAATAGTTTTTGTGTGAAATCTTTACAGAAAGGAAGAGGAAACGAGTAGATAAGAGAGAGAGAGAGGGGGAGAGGAGGAGGCCTGCAAGGACGACTAGTCAGACAGTGATTTCCGTTAAGCAGACTCCTGGGGAGGTGAGCAAAGACAGGTGTTAAGTTAACCAAACCATCACGCGTCCCTTCCACCAAGGTTAAAATTCCATCATCGGAAGTCTTAAAGATGGCAACGAGAACCTCGCCGATAAAAGAAAACAAAATAAGCGCAAGGATCCATGGCGTACATGCGTTGAGCGGCTTCCATGAGTACCTTATTCCAAAGAGCAGAGGTCATCGGAATCCGAGCGGGAGACAAGATAAGGTTTCAGGTAGGGACACGGCCAGGCCGGCAGGCGCCTCAGAACAAACAGTGCCACCACGGCGACCCATGTGAGAGGAGAACGGCTGCGCCTGCACGACGACGACGCATCATCGGTGCGGTGCGGCACCGCAGCGATACACGGGGGAAGATGGGACGGACGGCGGAACAAGTCCCTAGGAGGAGAGAGAGCTGACAGAAAGAGAAGTGAGCACGCAACAGCAGCTGCGCCTAGCCATCGATCCATCTTCTCGTCTTTATCTCGCCAGGAGTTAGCAGCCGCATACAGATGCAGTCTGGCCGATGCGTGCTCACTCTCTTCTGTCAGCCACACCGTCTAGCTCCTGGCTCCAGCCAGCGCCCGCCCCCATCCCCCCATCGTCGACCACCGCGCTGCAAAGTACAGTAGTACAAAGCAGACGCAACAAGAACTGGACACGCAGAGAGAGAGAGAGCGGGGATGTTAGAGAGAAGAACCAAACCATGGTACACAAACTGATCTTCATCGTCGTCTTTCCCGATTTGGGGAAGAAGATGGTGGCCAGATCTGGGAGGGCTATCCTACTGGCTGGCTGAGCTTCTTCACCCGTGCTGGTGGTACCGTATACCCCGTGGAAGGGGGCTTATATAGAGGAGACGGCCCCCTAATTGCCTCGTTCTTGCTAGCGGTGCCGCATATAGCCCTACAGTTGCTAGGGTTGGACTTGGGAGAAAGTAGGGTTTCATGAGCAACTGAGGATGGCATGGGATTCTGATGATTTTTATTTCATCTAAGAATATACTCTCAGCCTAAGGTGCACATTATTGCTAGGCGTACTAGCTTGGGTGATATTACACTTTTTTTTAAGGTTTGGTTGCGAGGAAATTCTATGACAAAATGGACCAGTGGGATTTTGCACACTTCAGAAGCGTGAAGCCATGTTATCGAGTTCATTCCCACACTAGCTTCCTATCAAATTATTTGTTACGGTCAGCAAAAAACATATACTCCCTCCGGGTTGGTATTAGAAGTCGTTTAGGACAGCGACACGGTCTCCAAAACACAACTTTACCCTCTTGTTATCATAAAAATATTTATGGAAATGTGACATATGTATATTTTTATTGAAATATTTTTTAAGACAAATCTATTCATATAATTTTCACATTTACAAACTCAACAACTTAAAAGTTATTGATGATTTATATTCTCAATGTTTGACCAAAACCTTGTCCAAAAGCGATTTCTAATACCAACCGGAGGGAGTATTCGTTTCAAGCTAAGTCTACAGAGGCTATACATTACAACAGGCTAGGATTGGTTGATTTATTTGTACAGTCGAAACATCGTTTCAAGTCCCACTACCAACCTAGCTAGTATTTTAAGTTATAGTTAGTAATAAAACACTATCGCTAGTCCTGAGAATATCACTGGAAGGCATTTAGTAGAGAGTTTATACTAAATTTTGAATGTCAAAGGACTAAGAAAATTCTGTTGTGGACTATATAGAAGCTATACATTATGATAGCTAGAATAGGTTGAGTTATTTGCACGGTGGAAACACCGTACTCCCTTCATCTCAAAATAATTATCGTTCTTGTTTTTAGAAAAAACTTTTGACTACATATATATTAAAATATTTTAATATTTATGTTACATAATTAATATTATTGAAAAGATTTTTGAATCTAGTTTTTTAAAATTTACATATTTTTTTACAAATCGAGTCAAGCTTCCGACATTAAAACCCAAAATGACTTTTAACTTGGACGAAAGGAGTTGTCACAAACGGACCGATCCTCGGCGTGACACGTATCGGGCGCACCCGGGGGGGCGGCGCCGGCGGCAATGGCGCAACGGGCGGGCGTGCGGCAGCTGGCAGCCTTGGCGGCAGCAATGGCGGTGGTGGCGGCGGCGGGAGGAGGGCGGCGGCGCACGAGGGCGAGAGAAGGTAAATTTGATCTTTATTGCTTGCCCCAAAGAGATTACATGGACTTTACGTATATGGCCCTCTTATGGGATTTGTAATCCAAACAATCTCTAAAGGTTTCCTTATAGATTGGAACACCTTTGACAAGCAACCTTATTTATTTTCTAATAAGAGATTTCCTTATAGAGTTGGAATATCCCTTGCACACAAAAAGTGCTAAGATAATCCTATCCAAACTCTTACTTTATTTGCTGCATTAATTTCGAAAGAAGTCGCGGGAAGGTGGCGGCGGCGGCGACGCAGCCTTGCCGCCGGGCGCCTCCTTGGGCATGTCATTCGGGCCCTACCTCTCGGCATGTGACATCTCCCCCCCCCTTCTCCGACCGTGGCGTCCTCGCTGGATGAAGGTCCATTCTGTGACACCTGGAGGAAGGTTGGGGGTACCTGGCATGATGAGCTCCACCCGCAGAACCAATTTCCCATCCACCGGTTTCCTCAGGATTATATTCTCCCGAGTGCGTAACGGTGCGAACTTCAGGAGATAGTGGAGGTTGTCGATGTACCCATGGTAGATGTACTGGTAGATGGCGTGTGTCCCTGCTGTGTCACCGTCTGGCGGCATGTACGAGCAAGAGCTCCCTTGGAACCCCAGCCTCGAGATGCTGATGTACCATGTCGCGAGGGGGACTCTCTAGGAACAGGAAGCCATCGTTGGCCGGAGGTGTGACGAAGACGGGCATGAGGCGCCAAATAGTGATGTCACGATGAGTCACAAGAGATGCAGCCAGGTTCAGCATCGTACCGTACATGAAGGAGCCGATGTCAAACATGGAGGGAGAGAGCTGTTGTGATCCCTATTTCGCTCCGTAGTTGATGTAGACGTTATCGATGGTGAGGACCAGGCGATCCATACCATCGAGGAAGACAACACGAGCAGGTCCCACGTGGTGGCGTCATGGCCATGAGCCGCCAAGGAGGATGGCTGTAGGCGCCGCGGTCGTCGGTGGCGCCGTGTAGGCGCCTAGAGTGAGGTAGTTTGTCCAGCGAACTCCTCCCTGTAGTACAGCGTCCAGTAGGTCCGGCAGTTGTGGCGAAGAGGCTGGGAGGTAGAAACGGGCGTCGAAGAGGAGGAGGCCGTCCTCCAACGTCCATGTCGGTGCTGCGGTGCCCGTGGTGACGTCGAGGGCGATCCGTCGTAGGTGCTGCTCCTCCAGTGTTGCCTGTCGTAGCTGAACGAAGATGTCGGTGGATGTGTCGTAGAAGTCCAAGGTGCTGGTGTGCTGTGGGCGTTTACCTAGCCTTGGCGCGAAGTCCCGAAAACCGGTGAAGAGGCCAAACCTGAGGGGGACGGGCCTGGGCGTTCCCGTGTCACCGCTTGGGGGAGGCGCCTGCACGAACGTCCTGGCCTGTCCGTCGCGGTAGTACTCCAGCTCATTGGAGGCGAAGTCCCAGGTCACCCTTCCCAGGCTTGCGAGTCTGGGCATGCCGAGGATGACATCAACGTCGTTGCCGATGTGCAGCATGTAGGCGGCGATGTCAAAGACGTCTGCGCCGATGCGGAGCGGGATCTCGTAGGTGGCCACCTGGCAGGTCGAGGTCACGCCGGTGCCAGCGGTGATCATGGCTGTGTGCGTAGTCCTGCTATGGTCATCACCCGGGGCTCGACGTAGAAGTACGTGGCGCCAGAGTCGACGACGATGCTGACCCCTGTGCCTGGGATCATGCCGATGAGGTAGAGAGAGTACGCCACGTATCGGGGAGTTGGGGGTCCCCGAACAGGACCCCGAGGTCGGCGTCGTCAGGGGAGGCACCCTCCAAGCTGGTGTCCTCCTTGGCGTCATCGAAGTCGTTGAAGATGGTGATGTCGAACAGGTGCTTGCACTTGTGACCCCGTGAGAACGGCTCGTCACAATTGAAGCACAGACCAGCCTTGCGTTGCTCGGCCATCTCCTCCGATATCAGTTGTTTGAATGGCCGAGTTGATGTCGCTGCTGCTGCCGGTGTTGGGTCTACCGGCGTCGTGGTGAGGGACAGGGGCGCGGGTGCCTTGCCCCGCTGCTGCGTCGTCTTGCCGGAGTTGTAGAGGATGGTGAGGCGGCGCTCGTACGCCTTGGTGAGTGACATGGCTGCCTCCATGTCCTTTGGATCTTGCAGCTTGACGTCGGTTCAATGGTTCTCCAAGTCTCGTTGTGTAGATGTTGACCTGCTGCTGGTCGTCGAGGGGCCCGACGCGAGCGACATGCGCCTGGAACTACTCCGTGCACTCGTCGACGGTGCCGGTCTTCCGAAGCGATGCCAGTTCGTCCAGCGAGTTGCGCCAGGTTGCTAGGCCAAAGCGCTCGTTGACATACTGGGCGAAACATGCTCAATCAGTCAATGCCTTCTCCTGGGACATGCGCATGTACCACTGTTGTGCTCCTCCTATGAGATGGTAAGATGCATACCAGACTTGCTCTGTGGATGGCGTACCTTGTCCCCTGAAGAACTGCTCGTAGCGGTTGAACCACGGGAGGGGATCGTCCTTGTCGTCGTACGTCGGGAAGGACAACTTGTGCAGACAAGGTACCAAACCCGAGAAGTAATCTGAGGGGGTGGAGGGGCGGCGCATGCGCCGCCTTGGCTGGCGTGGCTCCTAGCGCCGGCGTTGGCTCGAGAATGGTGGTCAACCTCTTCTCCAGCTCGACTACAATCTCTGGATGGGCAGATGTCTTGTCGTTGCCCGTGTATGCCTTGATGAAGGCGCGCCCAGAGTCCTCCATGGCCGTCCTCATCTCTTTCTCGACCTCCTGGTACAGTTTGTTCCTGCATTCCTCCGCCGATTGCTACCGGAGAGGACGACGACTTGATCGGCGAGCGTGTCGAGGCGGGCGGTGAAGGTGGAGAACTGCTTGGTCAGTTCAGAGAGCATCTTCTTCATCTTGACGTCCATGGTGGTGGGTGGATCGTAGTAACCTCCAGATACCAGCTGTCGCAAACCGGATCGATCCCGGCGTGACACGTGGGCGATGCACCACAGGGAGGGCAGCGCGCGACGGCGGCGACGCGGCGGGCGGCGGCAAAGTGGTGGCGATGCGCGGGAGGAGGGGGGCGGGCGGTGCACGAGGCGTAAAGAAGGGAAATTGATCTTTGTTGTTTGCCCCAAAGAGATTCCGGACTCTTTACTTATATAGCCCTCCTATGAGACTTGTAATCTAAGCAATCTCTACCTCAGTGACGGGCTGGCTAGGCGCGGCCCTTTGGACCTGCCATCCTGACCTCTATCTCCTGACAGGAGTATATTTCTTTTAGGTTAGGAAAGGTTGGAATAGTTGAGTTGTGTTATGTACGTTGCTTTTTCATGATTTTTTTTATTTAGTAGTTTTCTAAGTGGTCCACATTCACTCTTGTTGCATATATTTATTTCATTATCCAATGAGCGGTCGACACAGATTTTTCCGTATGGTCCCATCAGACATGTCAATTTGTCGATTAAAGCTAAAAGTAATTGATTAAACCAAGTCGAGATTCTAAGATGGTCCCTAATTACGTACACTATTCTTACTTATGTTACAGTTACACATGCGGATGGGATTCTATTTCTTTTTTATTTTTCTCTGGCCCGCACAGCCCTCAGCTGCTGTGCCTGCTGAGATGCTGCTTGATGTACCAACTGTACTGTACAACGCGTTTACCGCCTTGTTTAGATACACCCAAGTAAATTTTAAGTTTTTTCATTCTCTCCAATACATTAATTTTTGGACTCATACATGAAGCATTAAATATGGGTAAAATAAATAACTAATTGCATAGATTAGTTATAAATCACGAGAGCAATTTTTTTGAGCCTAGTTAGCCCAAAATTGGACAATATTTACTAAATACAAACGAAAATGCTACAGAAGTTCGAGTCGAAAAAAATTGCAATCTAAACAAGGCTTCATCCATGTCACAACCGGATCGATTCCGGCGTGACACGTGGCTGCCGGCGGCGTCGGGGGCGGCAGCAGCAGGCTGGAGGGTGGTGATCGGCGACGAGACGACATAGATAACGTAGGCTGACGATGAACGACGAGGTAGAAGATGGCGATGATGACGTGCAGTAGCGAGAGAGAGAGAGAGAGAGAGAGAGAGAGAGAGAGAGAGAGAGAGAGAGAGGGAGCGGCGGGCGCCAGCAGCGGCGACCGGGCGTGGCGGCGGTGCACGGCGGCGTGGTCGCGCTGGGCGGTGCACGGCGGCGCGGCGGTGCACGGGGCGCGCTGCGGGCGGCGTGCCAAGGGCAAGCGGCGTGGGGCGGTGGCGGGCGGGCAAGGCGGGGGACGCGCAGCGCCGGGGAAGAGAGAGAGAGAGAGAGAGAGAGAGAGAGCCTAGGGTTTTGGGTGTTACCCCTTTAATTTTTCTTCTTGATTGCAAACGATTACATATCCCTTGTATTTACAAAGATGAGGGAGACTTGCTCGCTAAGAAAGGTTAGAGGTTTCCTTATATATTGGAATACCTCTTTTACAAGCAATCTTATTCTTTTCCTATTTTATTCCTATTCTTTATTCCCTAAATATTCTTTACTTAACGAAGAAGTTGATGATGTAGGCGTGCTCACGGCGGGCGGCGGCGCGGCCCTGCCCCTCGTGCACGCTTACTTTCGGGCCTTGGGCCCCGGGCGGCGCTTTGCATTGCCCCTTGTTGGGCCCTTTTCCGACGATCCCTTTTTGGTTCATGACAATCCATGTTTACTATGTATTAGCGGGTTTATCAACCGGTCTATCATCCACTCACAGAACACTCTTGGAATATCCCGTTGGAAGCAACTTTGCTACTTTAGGTAGTTACTTTATAGGTGTTCTTAAAATATAGAACTGCATTTTCAGAAACATATATATGCATTGGTATATATTTTGGGTTATTGTTTCGAAGAGAGGAACCTAAACCAGCTGGAGTCTAGGATGCTCGCAATGGCACGATTTTCTCAGCGTCACTATGCAATTCGATCTATGCTATGCTTTATTTATGTATCTATCATATATATGGACGTCTCAGGGCACCCACAATGGTATAAACTAGTTGCTAACTGTAAGCCAATTTCTCCAAAGATGCTAACTGTTAGTATATATAGCTCATAACATGGATGACCGCACATGAACACTATCACATGGTTTGGGATGTGTTTATAAGTGAGCTAGCTCTTCTCTCCCTTCTATTAAAATATAAAAAGAATACTAAGCGCTAGCTTATGAGTCACCTATTGCGTGTGCCCTCATGAAAGTTTAATGGATTACACAAAACTGGTTGCTTCAAAGTGGGCTACTAAAGTGGGGCATGTCCATTTGGAAACATTTTTCGTGGGCTGTACTATTAAGGTACGTTTTATATCAAGAGAAAACAAAGTACAAGTAATTCTAACGTTACCACAACAGTTTTGAGAACCAAAGAGCAGAAAAAGAAATAAAAGAAAGATAAAAAAGGGTACAGAGACCCACAACCTCAACACCCGACAAACTGAAACCTGTCAGAAAATAGAATAATGTAGTTGTAGCCAACGAAGCAGTGATACCACAGTGGCGAAGTATCCATCCAGATCGGACGAGACATGCTTCTAGCAACATCAATGGCAAGTATCCGCCAAGAAAATTATTAGACTACCTTAGCGGCAAAGCATTAACAAAGAAGATCAACGATGGCTGAAAAGTATCCACCAAAGGAAAAAGAAGGCCAAGTATCTGCCAAAGACAAAACACACCACAATAGCAACAAATTATCTGGTACGAAAGCACACAATGGCAAAGCATCCACCAGAGAACGCGTGCCAACCAACACTCAGCGGCAAAACATCTGCTAGAGGAGAGAGATCGAAGCAATATTGGCAGCAAGCATCTCCTAATGCAGCATTGACGTGAAAGCATCCGGCACAGAAACGGTAGCGGCGAAGTGTCTTCTATAAAAGATCTAACAACTCTAGTCACACCAAGCAAAACCACTGGATAGACCACTGCGAAAGGGAAGCTCGAAGCACACACAGGCACAACACCGAAAGGGGTGATGTCAGTGAGGGAGGCAGAGGAGCAGTGGCACAACAAAGTGCAACAAAGCCTTCATGAAGGGTGGTAACATCCGTAGATGCAAACACTACCAAAGCACTAAGTAGAACTTTTGCCCCTAGGCCTGCCCCGTCGGCAAGTGCGACGAATGAAGTCATGAGGGACCCTTCCAAGCACTATACCACAACTTATCTGAAGCGTTTTATGGGTGGGCCGCTATAACTAGGTATAGCGACCGACCCATTATGTCGTCGATAGTGGCGTCACTATAACTTATAGCAATCGACTATTGGACAATATTGTATATATAGATATAGTGACATGCAGTTCAACACCAACCGTTAACTTATACTAACCAATGGTTTGACTCTATATATTTATAGTAACCAATTGTCAGTCACTATCCATAAAAAAAATAATAACATGATATTGTTTATCCTTAGAATCCACTACTACGTAGTTTGTTTTGCGAGACAAACCCCCAATGTTAATCGTGGCGGACACTTTTTTCCCGCCACGGTTAATGCCCTGATTTACCATGGCGGCCATTTTTTATTTACCGTGGCGGACACTTGCCCATCATGGGAAATTGATTAACCGTGGCAGGTTTCCTAATGCGCCCACAAGAAATCAATTTGGCGTGGGGCAATTTAATAGGCCAGCCATGGAAAAAGGCAAAGGCTAGTAAGCCCAGGCAAAGGCTTGAATAACAATCTTCATATGTTAGGGTTTGGGCATTCCCACAATCATGCCCACACTTCTCCTCCTATACTTCTCAGCCAACTCAGCTTCCCACAATAGACGTGCCCCACTTCTCCTCTCTCTTTCCACACTGCCCCGTCCCGTCCCACCTCCGGATCTGCGTCGGCCAGGCATCACACCTCCCCCTCAATCCATATCTGGTAGCTAGGCTCGCACAGGCGGCTGGATTCGTACCGGCGTGGCCCCCTCCTCCCTCTATGTCGTCCAAGCGTGAGGGGGAGAACGAATCCATGGCGGTTCCCCCTCTCCTCCCTCTCCGGCGGCTAGGCATGCGGCAGTAGCCGGATCCACGCTAGCATAATCCCTTCCTCCCTTTTTCGGTGGCCAGGCGAGAGGGGTGGCCGGATGTGGGGTTCACTCCTGTCCCTCTGGCCTTCGCTACGGGGTAGCGGGAGGAGGGGCGAGGGCTTCCCACTGTGGTGAAACAAGAGAGGGGCCGGGTCCTCGAACTGGGTCCCGCGAGCGTGACGTGGATGGAAGAACAATTCCCGAGAGAATGAATTTCGATTAAATGGTCATAAGAGTCGCTACCAACCGTCCCGTCATACGTCTTGTCCGCCCGTATATATAGGCGTCTGTTGGTACAAGATGTTGTTACATATCAGGACAAAGTACCATTGCCACTTACGGCCAGGGCCCACGCATGGGCATTTGAGCACTTTCCCCTCAGAGGGTAGAAGCGTAAAAGAACAGGGCGGGACGGTTCCACGATGCCTCTAGGGTTTCCTCTTAGCCGCCATTGTGGCGGCTTCCCCTCCGCTCCTTGACGCGTGCCCCCCCTCCGCTTCGCGGGAGTGTCCTCCCCGGCCGTGTCGCCCCCCCGCACCGCGGGGTGTCCGCCCCTGGCCGCGCCGCCCGCGCCTGGGGTGGTGTCCGCTTCTTCGCGCCGCCCCCGCGCTGCCGGGGTGTCGCCCTTACCGGTGCTGCCCCCGCGCCTATGGGGCGTCGTCTTCCCCTCGCCGCCCGGGCGCCGCGGTGTCGATTTTGGCCGTGGACCCCCCCGCGCTGGTGTCGCCTCCGGCCGGTGCCGCCCCCGTGCCGGCGGGGTGTCGTTCTCGACCGTGCCCCTCCCCCCGGGCGCCCGGGGTGTTGTCTTTAGGCCGGGGGAGCTACCGGGGGTCCTTGGCGAGGGTCCCTCCCCAACACCGGATCCATGGCGGTGCACCACGCTCCTCCCTCTCCAATGGCAGGCGCACGGGGCGGCCGAATCCACACTGGTGCCCCCCCCTCCTTCCTCTTCGGCGGCGGGCGTACAGTCCGGTTGAGTCCACGACGGTGCGCCACGTTCCTCCCTCTTCATCGGCTAGGAACGCGGTGGTGGCTAAATCTACGTCGGCACGACGGCTACGGAAGCATGGCGGGCGGGGACAAGACTGCAGTGGTGCAACGCAGCTCCGGGGCACGGAGCAACCAGGCTCGGTGGTGGTGCCGCTCCAATGCGGATCTAATGGCGACGGTTTGGTGGCGTGATTGGGCCAATAGGCCTAGATCTAGGACTTGCTAGGCTCAGGTTAGGTTTTAAATTTTTTAAATTTACTAACTGTGGCAGTTGAAAAGGGCCTACCATTTTTTAATCCTGATTAATCGTGACCCTACTTGCATGATGGGCACCTTTGCCCGCCACAGTTAATCTAAATAGCCTGTCACACAAAAAAATATGTACTAGCGATCAATACTTACTTATACGTGGTTGATGTACTTGTATACATGGTGAAGCTCGTAGCTTAGGGAACATTGGGGCCACACGTGTCGAAGGGTCATCGGAGGGCCGCGTGGGCGCTGCTCAAGGGTCGCTGGGCGGGAGGAGGGCTGCTAGCGGGGACGCCGAGAGGCCGCACCGCGAAGTTGCTATAGAAACCGAGAGGTCGCGACGGGTGCTCCACGAGAGCCGCGAGGAGGGAGCGCTAGGGGAACTAGGAGGACTCAACGGGAGCCGTGGTGGGTGGTGGTGGTCGGCGGGGAAGCGGTAGGAACCGGAGATTGAGAGTTGCGGCGGGGGGAGGGAAAGATGGGGGTGGCGGTAGGGTTTCTCCAACACACACTAGCTTAGAGGGTACCAACTCCGCAAGTGGGCTCCTACAATTTTTAGGCGCCAATTGAGTTGTGGACCATCGCTAACTATGATTTGGCGTTCGGTCCTCAAAATTTTAAGCGCTAATCGGGCCAACCATCTATGTGTTGGCCCAATCTAATGTGTCGACCGACCTACAGACTCAGTTAATAGTATTTACCGACCGACCATCTGACGGTAAGCCGTCGGACGAAATAGATATAGCGACCAACCGTATGTCACTAATCTATATCGCTAGGCCGTTCAACGGTATTTTGATATTTTTACCGACCCTACATTCAACGCTAACCACGCCACATTGCGTATTTTTCTTGATCTTCCTATGTATACAACATGTATGTATGGTGCCCGTGCATTTGCACAATCTTTACTCAGCGTGTGTGCGCCCCTAATGATAGCGGCGCACACACTACTACAGGATTGATTTTGCGTGGTGTTCGGATTTGATTTTCCGTGGCGGGCATTTGAAAAACCGCCACGGTTAATGTCTCTATTAACCGTGGTGGTTATTTTTTATTAACTTGCGGGCGGTTTTAATAACCGCCACGGTAAATCATTAACCGTGGCGGTTTTTTAAAAAACCGCCATGGTAAATGAAGCCCAACTAGCCAGCCCAAAGAACCCAGAAAAAAAGCCCAAAATCAATCCGAAACTGGGCTCGTATATATAGAGAGGGGGAGTTAGGGTTTCCAACGCAGACACACACTCACTTCACTCGGTCACCACACCACCAGACCCTCTCCCTCACCTTCCTTCTCTCTCCCCACCCCTCGATCTTCCTCTCGCATGGCCATCCCCATCGGCGCCGCGGCCCGGCTTCGCGACGGCGCGGACCTCGGCCGACGGCGCGGCCTCCCCGGCTCAGATCCGGCGGGCGGCGCCGGATCCGCCACGGCGACAATGGGCGGCGGCCACGCGCGGGATCCGGCCGGCG
Source organism: Hyparrhenia diplandra (assembly GCA_015847255.1). Taxonomy (NCBI): domain Eukaryota; kingdom Viridiplantae; phylum Streptophyta; class Magnoliopsida; order Poales; family Poaceae; genus Hyparrhenia; species Hyparrhenia diplandra. The sequence goes on from JADLZK010000482.1 coordinate 67,999, forward strand.
GGAGGTGGCGCACGGGATCCTCTAGTCACATTGAGCGGCGGGGCGGCGCCACGACGAAGCTCATCCGGCAGCGGCCCGGGCGCGCGATCCGGCGTTCCCATCGGCACGGCGGGCGTCGACCTCCTCCACCTCGAGCTCCTCCTCCGTGCTTCCTCGACCGTCGCGGGGGCTCGATCCACGCCCGGGGGGGCCGGATCCGCCGCCGTGGTGGCGGATCCGCCGGATCCGTGGCGGTGGAACTCTAGCGCTGGATGGGCTCGCGGATGGACTGGATGGGCTCCGTCGTGCGGGCTCATGGTTTTTATTTAATTTTTTTATTTCATTAACGGTGGCGGGCAAAATAACCGCCACGGAAGTTCTTCCATTTTCCGTGACCCTACCTCGATTGGCGGGCACAAAACCGCCACCGAAAAATATATTTTGCCCGCCGCGAAAGTTCTTTTATCTAGTAGTGACACGACACCCGCACGCCAGAACGGAGGAAAAATTGGGCGTGTGGGAGCAAGCAGCGGGCAGAACGGTTACGTGGTGGCGAGATAGGGTTAGAGTTACGCCGGTTTTCCCCCCCCTCCCCCTAGTTATAGATTTTGACCGGCCGGCAGACTGCGTGGCAGCCGTCCACATGGTGGTGCCGACGAGGTAGTCGGCAATGATTTAAGCAGCGGCGGCGACGCCACCGAAGCCGGGCAAGGTAGGCCATCCGGTTGGGTATGGGTAGGCAGCGAAGTTACTTGAGGGTGAGCCCGTTCGGCGTGGGTGGGTTGGTGGGCGGGGAGCTCACCAGCGATCTAGGCGGTGATCAAAGTGGGCGTCCGGGGTAGTGGCTTGCTGGGGAAGATAAACAGTAGCGTGTGCGTCGCTACTGCCGGCATCTCATCGGGGTGACCCCTGATGCATATGATCCATCGTCGGTTCCGCTCTGCATGCGTGCTCTATCGTATTCATTAGTGGTGAGAAAAGCATCGGATCAGAGAAGGTCGATATCATGCTGATCGATGACATTAATAAGCTAGCTTGTGCGGACCAAATCCATCCCCTCTCCAGCTTCTGATTTCTGATCGATGACACTAATAAGCTAGCTTGTGCGGACCAAATCCATCCCCTCTCCAGCTTCTGATTTCTGACTTCTGACTGTGTGGTGTTAATAATGACGAGCCGTGGAGCACATGCGAGAACTCTGGATGTCGCCGAGTCTTTCTTCATGGGAGGACGTTGTCATTTGAGACCTGAACGAAGGCCCCGCCGGCAGGACGTCTGGACGTGAGTGCGACACGCGGTGCAACACCCACCGCGAGCTCGCTAGCGCCGCCGTGCGCACCTTTGCGGCGGCACATGTGCTGCCGAAGAGGATCACTCGCGCGCCGAAGGCCAAACAGGCGAGGCCAATCCTGACGTCAGTATCCTATCAGGACCGAACACGTAGATTCCCGGGCCCACCCGGAGCATCCGAGTACACGATGCAAAAGCGGCCCCGCTGCTGGCCATCTGATCCGAGTAGGTTTTCTTGCCTTTTCTGGCGTACGTACGCATTTTGGCAGCGCGCGGTACGTATTTCTGATCCTCCGATCCACAAGGCACATGTGTTGTGTTGTTTTCGAGGCTTTATTCCAGTGTCGCGGCAAGTGCGGATGATTATTTTGCTTATGCGCATGCCCGCGCGAGGATTGGATTGGATTTGGATGGACAACGAACGAACGCAACATCTAGTCCACAACCAAGCAGATTTTTTTTTCCGGTGTGATGGATCTAGGATTCACAGTTGGGTATTTTCAAACCAAAGCTGTCGATCTACAAGTGGCTGCACAGGGTACCGTACCGTCAGTGGTGGACCCAAAATTTACCAATCTGTTTAACAATTTGGAGTTAAAGAAAGGGGTCGGTGTTTAATTGATGAAATATTTTGGGTTTGTCTACTGTAACGTTTTTCGCACTTTTTGTTTGTATTTTGTCTCAACATAAACTAGCTAGGTTCAAAAGATTTGTCTTGCACTTTTAAGGTAAATTGTGCAATTAGGGCATGTACAACTATTTGCCAAGTAAAAAAATTCTCCAATATTGGCAAAAATGACTCCCTAAAACCAATATTAGTCCCAGAATATGTAATTCCTGGTAAAAGAATAAAAGAAGAATAATTTTCACCGAGGACCCTATACTTTTCACTAATTAACCGATCCAGATTAGAAAATTTCCCTCACCAGCAAACTTACATCAGGACCTTAAGAGTGAAACAAAATAGTGTCTTTTGCCCTTCTGCGCCTAGATGGATCGTAGTCACTGTCGTCCGCATGCGCTCCGGTCCATGCCTTCGGTGCCTAGATCGACCAGCAACGAAGTTTTTTTTTGACAGGGCAACCTTAATATATTATGCACCCAGATTACCTAAAGGTCTTCTAGAGAAGACCTGATTACAACTTGGTCTTGCGACCGGACAAGCACAACAACTACATCGGAGACGTTGACGACGATGAGCTCGCTGGCGAGGGGCCGTAGGGGCGCCAATGGTGCATACACCCGCCAATGGCGCATACACCCGGATGGAAAGACCGTGCAAAGCGTCGGTTGAAGGCGGATCGATGGAGCCGATGGAGAACACATCGGGCGACTGAAAGATAAATTTTTAGATGTCGCCGAAGGTAGAAGATGAAGCTCCAAGTCGCTTCCTAGGGGAAGGCAAAGTAGTCAAGCCAACGTCGGATGAGTAGGTACCTGAGAGGAGCCAGGATTGGCAGGATGGGTGGCTGCACTGAAGAGGTCGAGACGGAGGCTGGGACCAATGGACATCGCCGCAGCGGAGACGCCGAAAAAATCTTGGGCACGGAGGCTGTGAGCAACGGTGTGCCTATTGGGAGATGTCCACAGAAGAGTAAAGGGCGACGCCCGCACTAACACCACATCCCAAAATTCACCGTCGTGTCCTGCATGCCTTGCACGCAGCAGGTGGAGGGACATGTCAATGGGCTTTGTGGCGCACCTACGAAAGACGTCAGTGAAGCGGGTCCTACCACACGGATCGTTGGCCAAACACGGGAGGACTGGAGCGGCGAAGGCTGGAACCGCGACGTTGGCAACCGTGAAGGGCGCAAGGCGGTCGGTCGCCTCAGTAGCGCCTAGAGAGATAGCATCGCCTTGGCACCACAATCAAGTGGATCCGCCGACGAGACAGAGGGTGTTCGCCTGTCCCTAGCACCAGAGGCATAGGAGGAGGACGAAGCACTGGGCCTCCGCTTGTTGGGATTCGGAGGCTCCAAGAAGCCCGGCGCAGGGGCGGCGGAGCGATGCATTGGCTCGAATGGAGGGACCTCCTTTGTGGCCCCGCTGTCGAGTCTCTCCACATGCCGGGACGACGACCCGCACTGAGGCGACCAGGGAGCCCATGACCATGGCCTCCTCTCGCAAGCACGTCTAGCACGGAAGGAGTCAAGGGCGTAGAATCGGCCCCCTTCAGGAGAACGAGGATGAGGAGGAGGACAGTCCTCCGAAGACTCATAAAAGGCTTATTGGTGAAGAGGATGATACAAGGTAGGAGAAGAGGGCAATGTGAGAGGAAGAGGAAGACTAGCCCGCTTATGTCGTCACTAGCGAGCACGCCGGGGAGAGGCAGGGGACCGGCGGTGGAGCTAGAAGGAGTTTGGGGAAGGAGTACTACTGATAGCAATACTACTGAGAGCCCGATCAACGACGGAGTTGTAGGCGGTTCGATCGGCAACGAAGGCTGTTTGGGTGCTTGCTGGCCTCCAGTGCGCGGGCGAGAAATTTTGCCGCACGATATCTAGGATGCGCTATGGGAGAGTTTTTGCAAGTTGGTATAATTTGTCAAGTCATTTGCCAATCCATATTTACACAAGTCGGTGGGCACTCAACAACATAATATTCTCACATGCCCTACTAGAAACATGAGACATTTGCTATGACATGGAAGTGAGCTTGTACATTCAACAAAATGTAAGGGAAAAAACCAAATATGACTTGCATAAGATCTAATTGAGACATTCAATTTGGTAAGCGATCTTCGGTGCAATTACGGAGTGTAGTCAGCTAGCAATAATAGGTGGCCGAGGAACTTCAAATACTACTAAGCTAGATCATAAAAAATGATGCGGTTCCGGGATTCCCATATATGCTCGTGCATGCGCAAATGGGCACCGCAAAGAACCACACCTTTTTGTAAAGCGAGAGGTAGGGGTGCCGCGCATGCAGGATCGGAGGTCCCACAAGACGAGATTCGGGGGGCACCGCGGCAACGCATTGCTATCAAGAAGAAGCAAGGCCAAAGGTTCTTCACACCTCTGTCTCTCTCCTCGTCTCCTTTGCGACTAAGCATAGACCGATCGATGCCGCATGCGGCTGGCCCTTTGTTTAACCTGCAGCGTTGCTATCACGCGGGAATCAGTTGCGGCTTCCCCATGATGATGAGTTGATTAACCAATGCGCCATAGCAATGTGGACCATGCTACTCATATTTGTAACCTGATAACCATGCTCCAATTAATATAGAAATTTATTACAATCTCCATTCTGAAATTTGATGCAATTGATTTGTTTTATCTTCAGCCAAATTATCTAGTACAATACTGTTTAACTAAGTTTATTTGTAGGCAAAGTATAGATGTTCACAACGTTAAATATCTATAATATGAAATATATTATATAATTAAACTAAATATACTTATTTAATATTATAAATACATATAGTTTTATATAAACTTACCTAGACTAAAATAAGTTGGCTTGACACTGTTCTAGAATTATATTTTGCTGGACAACGGACCTAGCTGCCTATTTTTTTTTATTGGAGTTGTATTGCAGACTCCTCCATCCTAGAATATTTATAACTAATTTGAATCTTTAATATCAAGAAATTAGTGTTTTTATAGATTTGATTACATTTGAATTTGGGGGGGTCTTGGTTTTCCGAAGGGGGAGAAACAGAGAGGTGACGCTGTGCAACTTGGGAAATAGAAACAGACGCCCGCGTGCCGCCTCCCCCGCTCGGCGACTCGGGCGGACGACCCTCACCGCCGCCCCTTCCTCCTCTCTCGCCCCTGCGCCCGCCGCACGGAGGGGTCGCCCCTTCAGCCTGCGCGCGGCCCCCAGGACGGTGGCGCGGGGTCTTCCTCCGCAGCGGCTATGGGAGTCGGTTCGGGCGGGAACGGCTCTCGCCATGGACGCCCCGCCGCCATGGTGGTAACGGCGGCTCTAGGCGACGGATCCGCGCCCTTGTGGGCTGATCCGGCGTGTCCGGCCCCGGATCTACGGCGTGTGCGGGGTTGGGCGGCGTTGGAGTGCGGTGGAGTCTCGGTGGGAGGATGGCGGCGGCCGGTGGACGCCCGACGGCGGAGGAGGTGCGCCTGGTCGGTCGTCGGGCTAGTGCTTGGCATCGGCTTGCACGCGGCTGGTCCGCGGGGCCGGCGCCCTCCCCGGGTCGGTTCTCGCATGGGACGGCTCCGGTGGTGGTGGAGGTCTGACGAGCCGCGCCGGTGGTGGTGGAGGTACGACGAGCCGCGCGGCGTGGTGGTTTGGTGGTGGCCGCAATGCTAGGGTGGAGGAGGTGGTGGTTGGCGTCGGGATCCGGTGGCGATCGGGCACCGACAATGGACCGAGGAGGGTTCTTTGTCGAGCCCCGCCGCGGTGGTGGAGTTGCTTCGTTGGTCTTGCCGTGGTGGCAGGGCTGGCCGTGGCAAAGGGCGCGTGGCGGCGGTACCGTGGTGGTATAGCCGGCCTTCGCGTGCCGGCTAGGGCTGCTCTCCGCCGCTTGGGGCTCGTCGGGCGCCCGCTGGGGTTCACGGCGGAGCGGGATGTGTTGGTGCCGGCGCGGGCGTAGGGGTAGCAGCCGGGGTTCCCTCCCCTCCGCTTGTCCCTCCTTGTTCTTGTTGGTGGCCACTTTGTGGCGGTGGGTGGGGCTCATGTTGGCGTTGGGGGGGTGGCCTTCGTCTATGCCGCCCTTCCCCATGTGCTTGGTCGCTTTGCGGCGGGGCGGTCGCCGTGAGGGCGGAGGCATGGGCGCCAATGGCGTGCCGGGTGGACGTGCATGGCGGCGGGAGGCCGGGCCTCCGATGTGCACCGGTTGGTGGGTGTTGGTGCAGGTGCGCGGTCGCTTGTGTGGCCGGGCGCTGCCCCCGGCGAGGCTTCGGCAGGTGGTTTGGCAACGACGACGTTGGCGCGTCGGGTAGGGACCCGGCTTCTTGACCGCCGGCGTGTTGTGGGATTATTTGGGCGAAGGCCCGGGCGATGGCGACATCCGCGGGTGTCGTTCCCCTCGTTGAGGGCATCGCATCCCCTCGCACTCTCCTCGGGTGAAAACCCGGTCCTTCTTGGACAAGCGACGGCGGCGCTTCGGACGTCGTAACCTTCTTGAAGGCGTCGTTGGGGAGTTGACTTGGTTGAGATGTCTCGTGGCGGGGCCACTTGTTTAAATCGTTTCTCGCGGTCGTGCTTGTGTGGGTGCTTTGCCGGTGGTGGAGGAGGTTTGTTTGGTTGAGTTGTTAGTTAGTGCTGTTGTCTTTGTTTCTTGGTGCCTCCCATCGTGATGGCTCGTGTCGATGTCCCAATCCGACCGAAAGTGGCGACGATGGAGCCTCGTGTTGATGACCCAATCCAACGGAGCGGTGCTTATTGTATATCTTGTTTCCATAGTCGAGTTGTGAGTTGTTGCATCAAGTGGTAGGTGGAGTGGATCACTCTCCTAAGTTGAGTTGAGTGGGTGCTAGTTATGGCACAAGTTGAGTTGATTTGGTACCTAGGTGTACATGTGGAGTAGGGTACCCTCCTCGGTTGTATGGTTTTTCTCGCCCGGTTTCGGTCAAAAAACCGGGCTAACACTTGTCTTTTCTTTTTTCGTCTAATAGAAATCGCGGCAAAGCTTTTTTTGCCGTCCCTTAAAAAAAAAAAAAATAATTACATTTGAATTATTTGGGTTCTCTAGATGGTTGCATACAATGGGATTAGCCATTACTAATTTCATCCCTAAATACACTGTCGTTTGTGCTTCCCAAGAAATAATTAAAGTATTAAAATATTAATATTAATAGTACATATATTGGAAAGAAGTTTGAATCTATTTTTTTAACAAATTTATTTAAACATACAAATGTTGCATGTATTGATACAAATTGAGTTAAATTTGTGGCACACACACAAATGACGACCATTATAAAGGGAAGGAGGGAGTAGCAGAGTGTGTGGACTACAGGCCAGCTCTTGATAGTATACTGAGTACTCACTCCCATCTGAAAAACAATACGTATAATTCTCACTTTTCAAGAAGTCAACCAATTTAAATTTTAACTTGAGTTAAATAAAAAGGTACCAACATTTATTATAATATAAAATAAGTACTGTACTAATAGATCAATAATGGAATATATATTTTCATTGTAAATCTTGTTTGAGGTATAAATGTTAATCGTAATCCTAGTAATAACTATAAACTTGGTCTAATTTAGCATATTTTATTTTAACCAACACGAATTGCGTTCTTTTCTTGACAGACTACTCTCCGTACTCCAGCACCAGGAGATAAGCATGCTGGTTGCTGGGCGCGCAGGCTGCCGCTTGCCGTTGCTGTACCATGCCTGCAGGCTGCAGCTCTGAAAGAACTCCTGTGCGCCTTGAGAGTTGAGAGAACGCATGAATGCGCGTTGGGTCACGCATCAAGGAAACGTTGTGTCTGACCTGGATTTACTCCTCCACAAGTGCATGCTGTGCCATACTGCCATGCCTGAAGCGTGCATGCGCAGCGTGGCCGAGTGGCGAATCTACGTGGAGTTAGCGGGGTCGCGCGGGGTTTTCTCGGAATTCATTATATTATACCTGTATTCTTTTCAACCAACCATGACCCCGGTAAAAGAAAATAATGAACTTGTCGGCCCATTGCAACAATAGCAGCCCAACAAAGCTAAATTTAATGTTCCCTATAAAAAACATAGCTAAAACTATGTATTTTGTTTGAGAAAACAGAGCTAAATTTAATGGACAGGGTTGTGAAAGCATAGCACGCCGCGCAAGACTCAGGAGCCCAATAGCCCACAGCCCAAGCGAAAAGGCCCAAAGTCCCGAGGCCCCGAAGGAGACAGGGCCTCGCCATCCAGCCCACCCAGGCCCAAGCGGCTGGCTCGGCCCAAGCCGAAGGCATATGCCGCATGCAAGTATGAGAAACCTCTAACCCAACCCTTCTTCCCCAATCCTCCTCTGATTGTTGTCGCTGCTAGTGGCGAAGCGCCTTCCCGAGTGCACAGGCACCAGGGAAAAATAAAAAAAAATGCTTAATAGCAGTGAATTTTTACCTCTTGTGCACCACCTTGGGCCAAATATGTACGCCGCCGTGGCACCCTGCCAATTATGCTAATGGAGTGTGCACTCGTCTCCTTAATGCTCTAGCTAGCTTCGCCACTGGTCGCTGCGTGATTCCTTGCTACAAAGGTACTCAAACTAGATTGTTGAGTCAATTGCTAGTTCGTATCGCTAGTTTCTAACACACACCTAACGGAATAAATTTCTATCTGACACCGCCGGACTTTGCTCTCTATAAAAGCAATATTCATATATGGAACAATTTGTATACATATTAAACTACTACCTCAAGATTGGTTCTGACATTCCTTGATGCGAAGTCATGGACGACGGTGTCAATAGCTTCTCGGTACACAATGTTACCAACTACCAACCCATTTTAATGTCACTTGTGGCATCACTTCTCACCCAACAATTCCGAGTCGGAACGATATCAATGGATGAGGGACCCTTGCATGGAGAAGCATGCAGACTCGGCTCGTTGGCTCGGACAGTCACCACCTAGGCACAACTCACACACATGGGTGTCTCAGCTGGTGGGCCAGCAGGACACACATCGTGATTCTAGGCGGTGTTATCGAGGGGAGCGTAGTGCAACAATATTGTAAAAAATAAAATTCCGCACCAATAGGCTCGTGCAACACTGTTGTAAAGAAAAAAAAACACACCAATGGCTCGTGCTCACTCTCCGTGTCCGATCATTTTTCTTCTCTTTATTAGGGTTGAAAACGGACGGAATTTTTCCCGTTTCTTCCCGTTCCGTTTTCTATATTTGACCCATCCGCTTCCGCATTTTCGGAAAATCCTTCCCGTTCCGTTTTCTATATTTGACCCATCCGCTTCCGCATTTTCGGAAAATCCAGAAACGGGTCGGAATCCGGAACAGAGGTCATCGGAATGCGGACGGATGTAGAAATGGTGTTTTTCCGTCCGTATTTGCGGAATTCCGTTTTTTGTCGGAATAATTCCGTATTTTTCCGGAATTTGTTCCGGATTTGAGCCAGCCCAAAAATGTGCTTCACTGTGCTCAGGCCTGCATCCCGCTATATAGTGGATGCACGCCTCCGTGCATGCATGGACGAGCGAGGTGGGATTAAATGGTTGAATCTGAAGCTGCTTGCCTTTGCTGGGTTGTGCACATGTGCGCTCCTTGATTTGGCCAATGGGCCGAATTTGGTGGTGACTCCGTGCATTCCTTCTCATTTTTTTTTCTTTGTGTGTGTGCGTTGAGTTTTTTTTTTCTTTTGCATTTCTGTTTTTAATACTCAGCACGTATATTCAATTTTCTTTTTTTTGTGTGTACGTGTTGAGTTTTTTTTTTTTTGTATTTATTTATTTTAATACTCATCGTATATATAATTAAATGTATGGAGTCACGGTGATTTATATATATATATATATATATATATATGTATATACTTTCCCTCTGTCCCTAATTATTTGTCATCCATGCACGTTAATAGTAGTATATCATTGGTGTTTTAAACGCACGAGTTGAGTTCGTTTCTTTTTTTCGTTTGTTCTTTTTTTAAATATTTTTAATACTCAACACATATATATATAATCAATTGTGTGTATATATGTATCGATTCATAGTGATTTATGTACACATATACATATGGAACACACGTTGCACACTAAATACGTGCGGTATTCGGCCTAAGTTCGGCTTCCGAGCATTTCCGTTCAATTTCCGTCCGTATGTTCCGTTTCCGTGCACCCGTATATTCCGATTCCGTTTTTTCGAACCGCATTTTCGAACCGGATCCGTTTACGCCAACAAATATAGAAATGGAAATAGAAATGGGGTTTTTCCGTCCGTTTCCGTCCGTTTTCATCGCTACTCTTTATGCAGGTCACGTACATTGGAGCTATTTTAACGTAGGATGTCACACTATGCATTGTGGATGCCGTTAATGAATAAATAGATCTAGAGTTGTAAGTCGAACTATTAAGTTTTCAGTTTTAAACTTTTGACCAAACTCTAAAAAAAAAACATCAGAATATATGACATCAGATTGGTATCTTTAGATATACCATATAATATATATATTTAATATATCATATATTATACAGTAGATGTTATTATATTCTGCTATAAAATAGTCAAATTTAAGACCGTTTGACTTCATTGAATTATAGAATTGGTTTATTTTGGAACAGAGGATCAGACTCTGGTACATTCGTCTTAATACCACTTTAAGTTTACTCCCTCCGCCAAAAATAAACGACGCTATGGGAAGCGTCTTTGGTCAAATTTTTCTCAACTTCAACTAAGTTTGTAGAAAATATATGCAACATTTAAATCTTTAAATAAATTTGTTAAAAAATTAAACTTAAAAATCTTTTCGATGATACTAATTACTTAACATAAATATTTATACATTTTAATATATAATTGCCGGCACATTTTAATATATAATTGCAGGCCTGGCACGGTATGGGCGTTCCGGATACGAGCTCCTATTCGTTCCCGCCAATTCTACTTTGCCGCCAACTGCCAGCAGCAGGTACACCCAAGCAGCGAAACCATCAACTACGAGTTGCAAACGACAAGCAAACATCACTTCGGCACCAAACAATAATGCACTCCCCTACACGCACACCAACAGCGATGGATGGACAAGTACTACAATAATGGTGGCAGCAAGGACAGCGACGACATCAAGCGGCGCCCGGGTGTGTCCTCGCCGGAGGCCCAGACGATGTCCTTGAGCGCCGGCCGGAGCTCCTCGCTACAGAACGACCGGTACTCCACGGTGTCGCCACCGTCCTTCTTCACGTCCACCAGGAGCACCGATGGCGCCACGGTGAAGATCTCCGCGGCCACTGCCAGCCGCGCCCCGGTGCGCCCGCGCGACACCGCCTCCAAACGGACGCCCCGCGAGCCGCTCTTTGTCACGTGCATGTTGGCTCCGCCTCCGCGGCCGGTGACCAACGACTCCAGACGGGAGACCACGCTGCTGGCGGCCTCACGCGTCGCGAAACGGAGGCCGGTGCCGCCCGCGCTGGACCTCCCTGCGCCGCGCGCCTGGTCAAAGAGCGGGGACAGGTCGAAGCCCTCTGAGAGAGAGATGAGGTGGAACGCGTTCAGCACCTCGGGCTCTTCCTTGTCGTCGTCAGCACTGGCGCGGCGCACGTCCGGGGTTGGCAGGACGGGCTCCTTGAGGTTGAGGGGCGGCGGCAGGACGGGCAACCGCTTCTGGTACCACGGCGTCTCGACGAGGCGAGCGACGGTGATGCGCGTGCTCGGGTTGGGGTCGAGCAGCCTGCCGATGAGGTTCCGGGCGTCCGCTGAGACCCAGGGCGGGCAGAGGAACTCGCCGCGCTGCATCTTCCGGTACATGACCATGAGGTTATCCTCGTGGAACGGCAAGGTGCCGACGAGGAGCACGTAGAGGATGACGCCACAGGACCAGAGGTCCGCCTTGGCGCCGTCGTAGCCCTTCCCGCCAAGCACCTCGGGGGCGACGTACGATGGCGTGCCGCAGGCGGTATGGAGTAGCCCGTCGGAGCGTGCGTGGCCGGCGAGCGCGCTGAGCCCGAAGTCCGCCACTTTGAGGTTGCCTGCCTCGTCGAGGAGCAGGTTCTCGAGCTTGAGGTCCCGGTGGAACACCCCGCGGCCGTGGCAGAAGTCGACCGCGGAGACGAGCTGCCGGAAGTACCGGCGCGCGACGTCCTCCCGGACCCGCCCCGCGCGCGCGATGCGGGAGAAGAGCTCCCCGCCGCGGACGAGCTCGAGCGCGAGGTAGATCTTGGAGCGGGTGGCCATCACCTCGTGCAGCTCCACGATGTTGGGGTGGGACACCATCTTCATGACGGAGATCTCCCGCTTCATCTGCTCCGCCATGCCCGCGCGCTCCAGCTTGTCCTTGGCCACCACCTTCACCGCGACGCCGCGGCCAGTGCGCAGGTCCCGCGCCGCGTGCACCCGCCCGAAGTTGCCGTGCCCCAGAACCCGCCCCAGCTCGTACCGCCCCTGCAGCACGCTCTTCCCGTCCGCCGCTGCCGCATCCTCCATTGCCGACCACCTCTCCTTCGTTTCTTCGATGTTGATTCTTGGACACACAAGAGTGCTTTACCTGAAAAATCCGGCGACGAGGCTGGTGGACCTACCCGTCCTCGACGTGCTTGCGGTGGCAGTTGCGGCCGCCGCGCAGGCTGTGCTTTCCGGCAAGGTCAGACATTTCTCAGCATTCCTGTAGCAACGAGGCTGCGCTTTGCGGCTTGCGGGGTGTCTTACTGTCAGGGACTGGCGAGCTCAGACACTCCCTCACAGCAGACACAGGCGCCGGGCTAATATGGTGGCGCATGCGGATCTTTGGGTAGCGCCATTGGCCGTCGATCGGGAACGAACGGTTCCTGCGCGTGTGGGCATGCAGCAGCAATGTGTGAAGATTTTTTTTTCCTTTTTCTTTTTTGAGAAAACAACAATGTGTGAAGAATGAGTGGCGTGATCTGACGAGTTTGTTTCATAGGGGCCCATTGGGAGATGTGGTCGCGGCGCCGGCAGCTGGGCGCGGGGCTGAATGATTGCTGGGCCAACTTCTTGGTCCACTATTAGCCGATCTATCTAAGTCCATTCGTGTTTTCAAATGCCCAGCAGAGAGTGGCCGTGGCTATGGTAATGGATTTGGTTTCTGGTGCACTTACCATGGACATCCTGTAAAACAAATATAAAGGTTCATGTTGCCTATTTCCTCCTTTCTCGCTGCATCACTATCTTTTCCCATGGTTGCTGCTTTTACCACTCCTTTCCTCTTTGCAACCATCTACAGCTCTCCTAATTTTTTCACTGACCAGAGACCTAGTTTTATCTTAAATCAAACTATACTAATTTTAACCAAGTTTTTTTTTATAGAAAATGTGAAAGATACATAGCGCTTCAAATTAGCTTAGCTGGAACATTATCAAATACTATATGTTTTTTTTTAATATACCTCATTAATTTGGTAGATGTTTTCGCTCCTCTATAAATTAGTTAAAATTTAACATAAGTTGATTGACTTGGGACAAACTAGATCCCTTATATTTTAGGAGGGAGTACAAAATTAGTGGAGCGTAGCTGCCTAGGAGGCAGGCATGGATGGCCGTAAGGACGGGCGCCCGACAAGGCGGCCATTGCGACACCGGGCGGCGGCATGAACAAAAAGCGATGTGAAGAAGAAAGAAAAGAAAATAGAACATACTTTTTTTCTTTACAATAAGTTGGCATGGTGTTAAGCCGCTCCACCAATTTAGGGAATTTGGAGGTATATCCACCGTTTTAGTGGAGCTGGAAGGTTTGACTAAAATATTCTAGATCCGAATTGGTTTTTGGTGAATCTCGAGCTTGTGGAGATCCACCAGAATGGGTCTCAAGATAGCTCTTCTAATCTAAATTAAAGAAGATCCAAACGGCTAGTTAGTACACAAACAATGCAACATTTATCCACGCTTCAAACACCAAGTCTCGTTGTTAAAAAGCCTTAGCACGTACCACGTGCCTCGACCGTGGTCCGACTTGTGCAGAACGCTCCCTCACGACATTAAACAGGGCTTTGCGAATCCAATTATTATCATTATCATCATCAGCTTGACACACAGACGAATTAAAGTCGTTATGGAAAGTTGTGCCTTGTTTTTGGCATTTTTACCACGTATATGGAGAGGTGACTAACAATAGAGGTCTACATACTGGATGCCACCGATGGCGCTTCGAAACGTGCCCCGACGATGTAACAGCCGATCATGGTACTCTGCAGTGAGTCTACCACACCATCTACGTCCAGTCAAATATCACAATCAAAGATGTCGTTGTACTCGTACACGGGACCATCGCTATTTGGCTAACCATGATTGATGACTAACCTGCGAATTGCAGTGCGGCACCGCCGATGACAACAAGCAAGTGGTACCATTGATAATTATGGGTAAGGCTTGCTTTGGTCGGGGCCCTGGCCGCGTGAGCGTTAGCGGTTGTTTGGAACGCAATAATTTCATAGTAATTACATAAGAATTTTGCAATATTTGGTTGAATTTTATAATAAAAATGCAAAAACAGAGGGGAATCATGTATTCTAAACAAGCCCTAATTCTATGCAACTTTCTTGTCTCCTTATCAAGCGCTCTTACGAACATTTCCTCACGAATAAGGTTAGATAACGTTTTAAACATCGACCTAGTGTTCCAAACACAACTCCTAGCCATATATTTGTTGTGATAATATTCATAAAGCTTAATCGAACGTAGTTTTTTGGAACTAATTCTTATGGCATATCTAATTATGTCATTTTCAAATATCGAAATCCAATACTTATCTCGTTAACTACATGCAACTCAAAACTATTATCATTTGTTCTCGCTATTAATATCCAAAATCACTAGTATGCATATATATAGCAATATAATGGCAGGAGGGTAAAGTGTCATGACACATTTTTTCACTTATGCATGAGATGATTCGAGCGTTGAGTCTACTACACACTTTGAAGTAGTTATCTATCTATCTAGTATTTATTTAGTATATATATATATATATATATATCTCTCATCTTATTCCCGGATGGCCAATCAATCAGTACTACAAAGCTATCTAACGTTATGGGCTTATGATCATGCTTGGCCTTATGTGGCAAAGTAAGATGGTGACCATTTTTCTATTGTTGCAAACCGCCAAGCCGCAGTATCAATGGACCCTGGACAGGTGTTTCGATACCCACGGGCTCTCGCTGTCCATGAGGCCTTGTAGGCCCTGGCGCCACATGACCCGACTGCGACTGGGGCGGCCGCCGTGTCAGTCCACTTGCCATCCCTATTTGTCGCGTCGCGTAAGGTCTTCAGATGACGGTAAATCTACGTATGTGTCTACAGACTACAGTCCACGTCGATCCGGTCTAACACGTTTTGATAGTCACACAGTATATGCATGACTCATAGACGTACTCGCTGGGCTTCCGTGACTTGTTACGGTAGATGTCCAGGCTACCTAACAGCAAGAGGTGTAGAGAGGTGGCCGCACTAGCTGCAGTAGCCAGTCACTGTTGCTTGTTGCTTGTTTCCTCTGATTTCCTTTCTGGTTTGACGCGACTCTTGCTGGATCGTCCTAGGCGTGGCGTTTCATTGAACTCGGTCGGTAGACGCGTTGTCGGCCTTCCAACCACCTTGGCAAATGCCAACCAAGCCAGGATAGTTCATCAAAACATCACCAATGAAGGCTTCTTTAATTTTGATCTCTTTTCCCCCACAAGAAGGGAAGAATGTAACCATGCGAATGGATTTACAAGCCTACAGCTGAAAAAAAGAGAGTAGAGCTATTTACACCCTTGCTTGGCAATATATACTACGCCATACAAATTTTCGTCAAGAACTCGAAAGGAGATATTTCACCCCTGGGAACCTGAAGCTGCATAAAGAATGATGATCTAATAGTGACCTGGTGGATACTGACACGCCTAATTAAGATTCTGTGGGCTTGGCAAGGTGAGTCGGTAACATAGAAAATTGCAATAATGCAAAGCGTCTGTCACTCCATATCCCAAAAACTGCAATAATTCAGATTCTCTCTCGCGTACGTAGCTCGGAGCCTCCGGGCCACAAAACCAAAATCCAAAGGGCCAGAGAATCATGGGAGTAAACAAGCATCTTGATTGGTACCCATCAGATCAGACGGAGATCAGACGACGTCTCCGCCGACCGGTGGTCGAGAGCAGAGCCGGGGCGCCGCCAAGTGGCAGGACAGAGACGCTAGATGGCGCCATGACATCCTCACCGCCCAGCGAGGCTCGCGTTAACAACCACCACCGTCGCTGTCGTGGAAATCGGGACCGAACACGTCCCTTGCGTGTCAACTTCGGGCAAGGCAATAATGCTCGTCTTTTTCCGAATTCCAACGGGCGGGTGCTGGACCGGGCAAGGTTTTGCTGGCACGCAGCGGAGGAGCGGTCGCTGCTGCGTACAGCGTCCTCGCTCAATTATTTGCATCGCCATGAGAGCGTCCTGGGACCTTGGACCTTCCGGTGTTGTTGCCGGCTCGTGATGGGCTGCCTTCATGTAGATGCAGATGCATTGTCCGGGAAGGAATAGCGACGTGATGCCCATACGGGGGACGCGACGCGTTGGATGCAGGCAATGCCGCCTTTGCATTTTGTCCTTTGCGATCCTTTGGGGGCTGCTGCTGCCCCGGATTTCTAACTTGCCAATAATGATGTCTTAATAATCTACTTCTGTCTATGTTTAATTAGGGAGTTGCTATATCTCTTTCACAAGAAAAGGAGCCAACATTTCTTGCAACATATTAGACCATTAGATCTTCATCCAAGGGTGGGATGCACCGTAGGTACACTTAGCTAGCAAAATGGTTAACGGGTCTGAGTAACAGTAACGGTTAGCTAGCAAGAGGGTTAACGGGCCCGAATAATAGTAACGGTTGAAGATCCAAAACCCGTTAACCACAAGTCTGTGCTCAATTGAGCCACGATGCACCTATCGGACCAATTAAATGAATACACGTAATTACAGCTTTGCCACTGCACCCTCCAAAGAAGAACTCCCCGATCAAAAATGGATCTAGAAGAGATTGAGAGTGGAGAAAAGGGCAAAAATTAGAAAAAAAAACACGATAAGATCAACAAGAAGAAGGGAAAAAGAGGATCAAGCACCGGAAAAGTATGTGCCCCTTCAGTTGCTTGCTTCTGTCCTTCCTTGTCATATGTTGTCCTTGCTAGAGACCGGGGCCATCTTCAAGACAAATTCAAATACAAGGTCTTCATCTTCAAAATTTCCTATACTCATCACTAAAATTGTAGTTAACTATATTTGCAATTTAGAGTATTACAAATTGCAATCAAATACTACACAATTTGGACAACACAATTTGTACTTGTTGGACATGAATGTCCTCCATACTACACACACAGTACACACACACACACAATTTGTCCTCGGTACTACACAATTTGTCCTCTCAGTAATACACAATTTGTCACGGAGACCACAGACAACACACACATGATACACAATTTGTCCTCTGTACTTGCTGGAGACCATAATACAAGAATCATATATAACTCATAATACAAGAAAAAATGAACACATATTTTGGGTGTGGAATTTGTCACAAAACACAAGGGACTATCAAAAGCACTCATCGATGGCCTCGGTGAGTGCCTCATCCAAGGGGTGTGCTTGCCATGTACGACGGTTGTGTTTGTTGGGTGACTTGTTCATGACAAGACAACAGCACATCTCAAAAACAGTTTCATCGAACAACATGTACCCAAGCAACACCAAGTCAAGGATCTAGCAAGCTAAGCGGCGGTGGAAAGCATTCATCCGCATGGCGGCGCGAACACCGAGAAACCACCATGCGTCTTTGGTCTCAAATTGTCAATGTCTTGCGGATGGAGTGCACACATGGCTTTGCAAGTGGAGCGGGGAGGTGCGGCAGGCATCTCCTCTTTGGAGCCATTCTCATTTGGTTGCTACATTAGGGCCGGATGTACAAATGGTGTTGGTTTAGACACTTCCGGATCAAGATTCAGATGGAGCAAGAGTATGCAAGCTAAAAACATCACTCACCTTAGATTCGGTAGCAGAGTGAGTGGGCATAAACCTCATCGTTTAATGCGGCTCATTTTTTGCCCGACAAATCAAAGCATCAATCAAGCACACATATTGGTTGAAATGCATAATTTCTTCCATGGGAGATTGTAAAGTTGCATGTGCTTCTCACCACCGGGTTGGTCGATGCCTCTACACGAAATCCACAAGAACAATTTAAGCGGCAAATTACTCCACCAAATCAACGGAGTAACTCGAAGCTAGAGCGGTGATCACAAGTGATAACTAAGGAATTACCATTCCGGTTGCATTGCATTGCACATATGAGTGAGATCCATACAAAACCTCTGTACTTCTTGGGACGCATGCATGAAAATTAGAAACAAATCCAAGTAATCAATAGTTCCCTGTATTTAAATTCTTCAAAACACACATACACACTCAAAATGACCTAAAACTGAAACTCAAACAGACTGCGTGGAACTTGGTGAAAACACAAGTTAGTCTTGCTTGTCCTCTGTCCAATCTATCATCATCTTTATATCCGGGGCCATCTCGAACACGAGAGGCCCACCATTCCTTCTTGTTATGCAATGTAGGATCAAGTAGGAATCAAAATTTTTATATACTCATCACTAAAATTGCAGTTAAATATATTTGCAATTTAGAGCATTATAATTTGCAACCAAATCCTACACAATTAGGCTTGTTGTTCTTGTTGTTTTGCTTTGACAAATAGTATAGACAAAGTACTATTACGAAAAAAAAAGAACACATATTTGGTTGTGGACTATCACAAAACACAAGTCTCATGGGTGGATCATGCTCACAAACTATGTTAAAAACTAAATCACACTAGGCCATCCAACTCCGGATGCTACCCAATTACCTCATTATTGTAGCAAATAGTCTCAAATTGGGAATAAAATGATATACAAAAACCTACAAACATTCTAAAACAGGCATAGGATCATAAACAACAATTATACCTTGAAGTGAGTTGCAGCCTTGTCCCGTCGGTGAAGACACTAGTGGACTCCACAACATAGTATGCACCAGCCTCACCCCAAGGAATTTGTACCATCACAAACAACATCACAGCGATGTTGTCGCAGCCTTTGTGACACACCCACGTTCTTCCCTCCGTTTGTGGTCTTCAAAGAACACGCCACTACCACCACCAGCCTAGGCCGCCTCCCGCAATGCGGTTCGGCAAGATAGGAAATCAATTTGGAAAGAGCCATTCGGGTCTCATCGATCGTGCATTGTGGCCAAAGAACAAGGCTACTAGCTCAAAGCCAAGAGATTGAGAGTTTCACGAAATTTCATTTGTCTTCTCAATATCAAGTAAGGTAATGAATGAATTACTGTGAAAACACAAGTTGACTGAACCCCATGGGATCACCTCATGGTTCCTGAAATGAGAGTCGGCCGCCAAGAAGATATAGCATTCTCGTACTTACTAAAGACAGGGAGGCCCATTTCAAGGCCCACAAGCTCCACAAGCTTAAAGCCATCCATGTGTGGCATGTGCACAAAAGACAATAAACAAGAAACAATTTATACTAGATCCAAATTGCAATGTAGGATCAGTACCAATCCAAATTGCATATAGTCCTCACTAAAATTGCGGTTAAATATATTTGCAATTTATACTATAACAGTTTGCAATTTACACTATACCAATTTGCAATTCAGCATTATAATCGATCACAGAGAGACAAAAGCTGGTGATCATATCTTCACATAAACTGCTGTCCTCATAGCAATCATAGCACCAAAAATGCTAGTAGTGAAATAATACTTCCAGTTGGCATATCCTAAGCCATTTGTATAATTGTTTAGTCGGATGAGTTCTTAAACTAGATCCCTTTGTTTGTTAGATGATAACATACCATGTCGAGATACTATATAAGACATGTTATCCATAAAGTAAGCCCACTGATGACTAAATGTGTTACATTACTCATGACTCAAGAGGCATTATTAACAAAGATAGCATATTTTTAAAGTAAACAAATAGCGCAGGTATTTGAAAAATCAACGGCGGTGGTAGTGGGACTCACTAATGTCGGGGAGGTCCATTTGAACACACACAACCTCCACAAGCTTAAACCCATCCATATACGCCATGTCCTAGCACAAATAATAGGGTGGTGTCCTAGCATAAAGGACAACATACGTTTTTAACAATTTTACAAAGAAAACAAGGGTCCAAAGATAAGCGGTCAAGTAATTGAGACGTAGAATTTCTACGTAGCTTAAGGTTGAACAGCAGATGCTTCAATTCGGATGCTTGATTGAATATGCTTGGAGGTCCATTTCAAATGCCGACAAGCTCCACAAGATTAAAGCCATCCAAGTCTCCCACCACCGGCCTAGGCAACCTCATGCACAATTCGGCACAAAAAAAAAAAATTTGAAAACATAGCCATTCGGTCTCATCGATCATTCCGGCCCAAGAACAAGGGTAATGAATGAAGGCAATGGTAATGAATGAATTACGTGAGCAAAGTAGCAAACATCTAGGATAACAAACCAATGTCTCTACACTTGCTACTCTTCAAAGTATTTGACTGAAGGCAATGGTACAACCTTGAAATGGAAGATAGATCATTTTACAATCAACAACAGTTACTTCAGACACAAGTAAGTAAATTTAGCATTTTGTACTTACTAATGTCGTGGAGGTCCATTTCAAGATAAACAAGAGATCCACAAGCTAAAAAGCCATCCATGTCCGACATGTCCTAGAACAAATAAGAGAGTCATGAGCTAGCACAAAGGACAAAATACGAGATAAAAACAAGTGGGTAGGGAACAAAGATAAGCAATACAATACAATACAAGGCAAAATAAAAGGCACAATACAAGGGGCATGACAAGGAACTATACAACACAATCAACAAAAAATTACAATATAAAGTACAAGACAAGGGACAATCCAAACACAATTCGCGAGGTCCCTATGATGACTTTTGCGTCTCGCCCTCGAGGGCCTAACGGCCCACTCGGCCTCGAAGCGAAAGTGTTATTTTCAAAAGGCGCCTTCAATAAGAAGGTTTATATAGAGAATCAAGCGATGTCATTTTGTACTTTGTTGTCTTGTATCGCAGGTCCCCGCTTGTTTTTAAACAATTTGTTTTTATTACAAGGGACAATACGGGGACAAAACATCGGACATAATGCTAGTGCTCATTTATTCCCTTTGTAGTAATGATTTCCGTGTCTAAACACGGCGAATAAGCATTGCTATCTGAACCTTTCTCGCCCAAATAAGCATTTACTACCAGTTACCAAATATTTACATTGTGTAAAGGAATATATATCTCGATGAACTACATATTGAGCACTAGCAACTATGTTCTTCAATAAATCGAAAAGAAACACTACCTATTAATTGCTTGAAGGAACCGCCGGACATTAGCTCCCTACATCTCATCAACTAAGCGCACAAAAGATTCATAGTAGGTGGCACCTGAAATTAGCGATAAAAAGTGTATCGGACCAATATTGAAAAAGAAAGATCCGTGTACCAAACATATAAGATGTTGGCACTTCCACGTCTCTACTCATGAATTAACAACAACATATTGCACATTCTTCGCAACAGGAATTGCAGAGCCCGACACTTGCAATTTACATTATAGCATTTGCAATTATGAAAGCCTATTTGAAAATTTAGTTTATTGTTTCCCCCTCGCACAATTCAAGATCAGAATTAAAAATGGGCCACTATAAGAGGATGAATAAAGCTTTTATGGTCCCAAATGATAGATCTTTGTCAAGGCTAATGACAAGTACTACGGTTCCATGCAATTCAAAACTTAAAAATATGGTACAATAGTTGTACACCTCAACAGCTACCATTTCGATCTAGACAGACAAAGTTCGCGTACTTACGAGACAATGGCGTTTAAGATAGACGTGCTTACATAATAGATATAGCCTGGGTGCAGAAGTGGTCATATCTTAAAGGCAGTCAACAAACAAGAATAAAGAGAGCTAGAGCTTATAGGTCCTCAGATTGCTTAAGCTTAGAGATGGAGACGGGGATGTCACGTGGGGTTGACAGCACCAGCAACAGTGTTGCCCAAGGCTCGAGATGCTACAAGGATAGCAACAACCTGAGGAGGCTTAGGAGTTCATGGCCAGCATTAGGCAAGCCTGAGGAGGCCTAGAGGTTAATGACTGACATTAGGTGGCTGAGAGTGTTAGATATTAATAGCAGTCAAGAGGGAACTGAGGAGCCAAGAGGCTGGGCGACAAAATGACAAGGAAAATAATAAAAGCACTTGACTGAATATATCAAGAATGTTTAATAAAAGCACAATTAAGAATGTTTAATTACATCTTTAGGTTGGACCTTTATTGTACTGGAGCACTTTACTGAATATATCAAGAATGGTCGCAAGATTCATCTGTAGACTAATGCCTTGTCCATTGTATGACACAGTAAGCGATGCATAGTGAATGATGATAAAAGGCAGTTCTCTTCCTCTTAATTGGAACATGCGCTAAGTGAGGATGGCAAGAAAAAATGCAAGCGATTCTTATTTGTATACGAAATAATAAAAGCAAAAGCAGGTGCACTAGAAGGAAGGGAACTCACAAAATAGACGGCGCTGGTGCCACAATGGTGTGGAGATGGACCGCCCCTCTGTTGAGAAGGAGTGCCGCGCTTGTGGATTGGTAAGGGCATTTGCGCAGTGAGGCGCGCCAATGGCCAGAACCGGGCAGGCGCCGACGCCATCCTCACTCGCCTATCGCCGTGCGGAAGACCACCATCGTCTGAAACATCTAAACAAATTTAGGGATTCAGGTTGCAGATATTAGAGAGGCGACAATAGAAAATTGGCTAATCTGGCTTTTTTTAGCAGAAGAAAAGGTTAGAGGCTGTTTCTGTTTGTAGTCCACATGTCCACAGCCCAAACAGTGTGAGGCCCTGGGCCAAAATTTATAAAACCCACCAATTTATCACTGCAGCAGGTAAACAAAGCTTTCAACTTGCAGGCCAATGACAACACACTGTGCTAGTTCCAGCAGCAGGAAGAGAAAAAAGGGATTCTCAAAAAAAAAAAGATAGAGAAAAGAGGGATAATCGTGGGTGATGCACTCTTGCTACTGTTATATCCATACAAGTACTCAGACTTGTCAGTATATTTATCCCAGCACAATGTTTAGTAGGAAACAAAGTATAATCTTTCTGAAAAACAAGGATATAGTTACAGAGACTGAGTTATCTGGAGCTTGTCGCAAACTTCACTTCAACTCATCTTCTGTCCCTGACCTAAACGCTGAAGTACCCATGGACTACACCACTGAGAAGCATCATTATTATAAGAAGGGACTTGTGAGATCAAATGACAGTGGTGACTCTGAGACCTGTGCAGTTGGCTAGACTGTAGAGGCGGCTGCTGTTCAATCTCGGCTATTCAATCTCGGCCAGTAAGTAAGGTGAATACCTTACAAGTTAATAAATGTGAGCAGAATGGTGCTTCTGCTATTTGGCATGAAAAAATGCTCTCTGGATCAACGAGGCAACTTGATGAGGATTATGAGCATTGTGTAAAGGTAATAAGGCAGTTGGAATGCGAGGGACACATTGGAAACGGGCTCAGGATGAAGTTCTTGACCTGGTATAATCTAAGATCGACAGACCAGGAGCGCAAGACTGTGACCACATTTGTGAAAACATTCAGCGGTGAACCAAACAGCCTTGCTGAGCAGCTCATCCATTCTTTTGGAGAAATCTTAAGCAGCAAAAAGGCAAAAACTGGTTTCTGAAACAAGTTATGACATTAGGACAAACGGATTAGAGTTGAAGATATTGCTAACTCACTAATTTATCCAAATTTTTTTCCCTGATCGGAGAACTAAAATTACAGTAAAAAGCCTCGATACTACAAACACAATTAAGAAACAGATTAGAATATAATTCATATCTATTGCCATGGACACTGATGACCTACGTGTACATACAGATCTCCTATTGAAACTAGCAGAACGAAACCATGAAGACACAATTAGAATATTAGAATATAATTCCTGTTTTGGTGCTCAAATGAGACCCAACAAATACATCAGAAATCCACAAATTAACACAAGTGGTACATGACTATGGAACTGCAAAGAGGTTTAGTTTCTAAGTTTTTTTTTTTTAAAAAAAAAAGAGGCGGCTTATGAATATCAGTAAATACCACTAACAGACAGTACATTTTGGCACAAATATAACTCCAAGGTCCAGGTTGAATGTGTAGTTTACACACTAAAAAAACACCTCCAGCTACAAATATCTAGGTCCAACAAATATGTGTAATTCTTGAAGATGGAGCTCTGAAGGCTATTGGTATGTCATATGACTAGCAGGTATCTGTAACCAAAATTACGAATATTAGAGCACCTGACTCCACTATACTGAAGGCTAGTAGGAGATGCCTTTACATCACTATCTGAAATGGTAACTGACTGTGCATGGCTTCATCGATGCGCCAGAGCACGACATAAGCTAGGTACTGGCCCCAAACTAAACAGACTATGCATGGCTTCATCTCAAGCTGAATCTCAAGCTGAAAGCCACAAAGCTCGGTGACTGAACTGAACATCTCTATCTCATACATCACTATCTCAAAGCCTCACGAGATAAGCATAGAGTAGTGGCACTAGCAATCAACAAAATTCAGATTAGGGGACATGGTTAGATTGACGCTTTCTGTTTCAGTCAGAGCCAACTGGTTAGACTAGTTATATTATGATTGTACCCTAATCAAGACAAATCCTACTCTCCTTTTGTTTTAATTTTTTTTTACTATCAGTTCAGTTCAGACAGCAGACATGGAGCATGCTCATAGATGAGTACAAGATGTCATCTCGAAGACAGATTCTCATAATTGGGCACCTACTCCATCACCATGAACCTTATACAAATACTGATGAAAAATCGAGGAAGAATGATAATCTACGGTTGTCATTGCTTCAATTAAAGGGTTCACAAACACATGAAGGATGGTGGAGGACCTACACTGGACAACGAGCAGACACGAGATGAACAGAAAAGTGCCAAAATAGAAAAAATGCATGGCTGCTTGGCCTCATACCCACAAATAGACAAATCGAAATACAACCAATCCTCATCCCCCTCTTCCGTTTCCCCTCCCCAGCATGAATCGTCAAGCAACCCCCAACCAGGTCTACAAATTCCTGCTCGCATGACCCAAGCATATGAGGCATCCATGGATTGAAAGTATCCCCAATCCATATGCGGCAGTTCCACCATTCCGGCCAAATCCTCCATCAATCGAACTAGATCGAAACGAATCCTCACCACCATAGCAGCAAGGGAGATAGAACTACCAATCAAAACAGATCGAGACAAATCCCCACCACAATCCAATCGAGTGTACCGAGAACCTCCACAGATGGCGAAAGCAAGGGAGCCCCCAAATCAACGAGGGAGGAACTCCGGCGACCGGACGGAGCAAGCGACTGAGAGAGGACAGAGGAATCGTCGGCGCCCCCTCGGCCGGGCAAGCTCCACCGCAACGAGTCTATCTGGGCGTGTTGAACGAGGAATTCGAATAGTGCTCCCACTAATTGTGTTTGTGTCTCTAACTGTTATGGGTAATGGGTGCGCTTCGACCAAAAACAAGGGCGGACCCGCCACAACTCCACAACCGGGCGCACGGGACTGAGGACACGCATCGACGGAGAGAACGCCGCAAGAGAGAGCACAAAGATTTCTTGCGATAGATACATAGGAAAAGTGGTTTAATTAATGTAGCCTCCAAGCTAAGTTTCAGATAAGATTAGTGTCAATGAGAGTTTCATAAGAATTTCATTGCATTTAATAGACCGGCATCTTTGCATTTAATAAAGAGAGAACAAAATGAGTTTCATAGGGTTGAAACTCTCTTGGGACGATTACCAAATCTTTATAGTTTTAGAATTAAATGTCGATGAAACCATGGAATAAAACTTTGCATTGAGAGTGAGTTTTATTTCATTCTATAGGACATAGAAATCTTGAAAACAACAAACAATGAAACTATCCGCTAAGACTGTCCGAACATTGTACTACCTAAGTCCTACGAGGGATGTTTTGTTTTATGTCCTAATGTCAGTCTCGTGGGAGCCTTATCTAAGTTTCATTTGCATTAAATAGGTTGACGCATAAGCATTTTTAATAACATGACAATGTATTTAACAAAAGAGAAGAAAAGAGTCTCAACTAGATTAAACTCTCTCGACACAATTATTAGCTATGTATAAGTCATGAAATTAAATGCTATAAAACTCTAGAATAAAACTTTTACATTGAGAGTGGGAGTTTTTTTTTTCCAATTTTCATTGTCTTGGAAATAACACAATGGAACTAACCACTGAGACTGGCGTAAGTCAAAAATCTTTTTTTTTTGGCTAAGCTTATGAAAATTAACAACGTCTATGGCAACAAATAGATTTAATAAGTTTCTTTAACAAGACTTTTACTTGAAGATTTGGAAATCTGGGTTTCTAGTACTATTTTAGGCGTGATTAGATTTTTTTTCTATTTCAAGATGGAGCAGAATGCAGAGTGGATATAGTTGGAAAGACTTTTTAGGCTTTTTTCTATATCGTAGTTTGGATTTGAACAGTGATGTAGAATGAATGCTTTCTAGGACATTGTAGGGATAGTTATCTTCTGTTCTCCCACTAGATGTCACTTAGATTGATTTTATCAAAGAAATAGTCTTTGTATTTCAAACTATTATATAGAAAAGGATTATTATAGAAAAATAAATAATTAACACTCAAAAGTTTGCGCATAAATTGAATATATTGTTTTGGGTTTGTGCTATTGTTATTCATATAAAGCTTAAATGTAAATACTTGAAATATATGTAATATATGAGTATTAAGTATAAAAAATATATATAAATTGCACATGAATACTAGCATTTCATAAGTGTTACCATAGCCCAAATATATGCGTTGCGAATTAGCACATTTTTTTTGGAATCTTACCCATGCTTATTTATGTGTTTATCTTGCAACGCCACCCACTATATTAAATGTGTTGGATCAAAGCTTCACCTTGATCTCTCTAGATGATCTTTGGCACCGAATCATCCAGCGGGCCTCGAATTTTCCTCTTGAGCCCTATAGAATCACCTGACATCCAAAGTGGATTTCTTCAACCGCCATACCTCCGACTCCGATGAAGCCTCTGGTTTTTGCCGACTCCGATGAAGCCTTTGGTTTTTTGCTAGATGCCTCAATAGGGAATTTAATTGGATTGGCGATGGGCTCACGGGCTGTGTGTAAGACCCCTTGCCCGATCCATAACATGTGGATAGAAATTTGACTAGACGATAGCTATATGAACAACCTCTCCCTTGAAACTACGGACGTATGCAAATCACTACAGGTGAGCTATGAACAACCCCTCTGTTATGCGGAGCCACCATGTGATTAATGCTCCGCCACATATCGGCAATCGAGCCTAGGGATGCATCGGCACCATTATGAGCACGTCACCCACCCAATTAAATTCCTTCTATACTCACAATTTTTGTTCTTCAACACCGGAGGTTTGGTTTTCTTTCATTAGAAACACCATGATCACATTAAATTTTGTTTTTGTCCTTTTTTTTGGTGTGTCGACATGACCTTAATCTAAATAAGAAGAAGAAGAACTATAGGTAGAGTGTAAACAGCTAAATAAAAATTGGCACAACTGATAAATGTGCAGACTGATTCATTTGTTGGGTAACATAAAAGGGTTGTAATCATAAACTCTTATAGTCTTCCTGTATAAGCATCAACTTCTACTCACAAAAAAAAAAAAGAAAAAAGAAAAAAGAAACGGCCTCTTGTTCATCTTCTTGGCCATTGCCAAGCCAGCCTGTTGACAGCGGCGACTCACGCCAGCACACGCATTGCCCCCCTATGTTTTTGCATTTCATAAAAATAGTAAATACTCGCTCCATTTCAAATTATAAGTCGTTTGACTTTTTAAACTTTAAGTTTGACCACTGCCTTATTCAAAAAAATTTATGCAAATGTCATCAAATTTAAGCTATTTTTAAAGATTTTATATTAACAAAACAACCCACGAAAAAGAAATAAAAATTTTACACAAATTTTTTAAATAAGACGAAAGTGGTCGGACAACAAAGTCAAACGACTTATAAATTGGGATGGGGGAGTAATACAGAATGTACCGAAGTGCGAACCAGCGTCCTGATTCATAACCCCAAAACGAAGAGCACATGTAAGATCAGTGTAATTCATATAACAATAACACATCGGGTCTTTCCCGGCTATTGCTCTCTCCCTAAACAAATCGCCGGCGAAGAGGACATTCCGGCCAGCAGACCAGAACTCCTCGCCTGCCAAGACTGCCATGGTAGTACAACAACGTTGAAGGTTGAAAACGCGGAACGGGCACAGCCAGGAAAATGGCCCAATCATCCGGCAGATCCGACCGAATCTGGCCCCTTCCTTCCGTGCTCCAACCTCGCCGGCAATAAAACAACGACCCACGACGTCATGGGCCCTTCCTCGCTCCACTACGCAGCTCCCACCTCACCTCACACCCTCCTCGCAGGCGCCGACCGGCATGAGCCGACCCCACCAGTCCGTCCGCCGTGCCCGCCTCCCGTTGGCTCGCGCCGCGCACCACATCGCACCGCTAGTCCGCTACGTACAAATAAGCGAGCCACCGGCGCCCAACGACTTGGCAAAACCCGTGTGCCGCACTCGCTGCCCGAGCCCACACCCCAACCAACGTTCCCCGCAACGAAAACCATGTGCCGCGCCCGGATGCCCGCCACGTTCCCACGCGCCAGGCGCCACTAAATCAGCAGGCGCCTGCCCGCCCGGAGCCGGAGAGAGCTGCCAGTAGCGAGCGGCAACAACAAAGCAATCTGCCGGCAGAGGCCGTTGCCAGTTAGTAAACAGTAAGCAGCAGAGAGCATGGCGAGATCAGGGCGGGAAGAAGGGGAGGAGCGGAAGCTGGTGCTGGGCAAGTACGAGCTGGGCCGCCTGCTAGGGCAGGGCACCTTCGCCAAGGTCTACTACGCGCGGGACCTGAGCGCCGGCGGCGCCGGCGGCAGCGGCAGCACCAGCAGCAGCGTGGCCATCAAGGTGATCGACAAGGCGCGGCTGCGGCGCACGGAGGGGATGGTGGAGCAGCTGCGGCGAGAGATCTCCATCATGCGGATGGTGCGGCACCCCAACGTGGTGGGCATCCGGGAGGTGCTGGCCAGCCGCTCCCGCGTCTTCGTCGTCATGGAGTACGCGCGCGGCGGGGAGCTCTTCGCCAAGGTCGCCCGTGGCCGCCCTCCGAGGACCACGCGCGCCGTTACTTCCAGCAGCTCGTCGCCGCCGTCGGCTTCTGCCACCGCCGCGGCGTCGCGCACCGGGACCTCAAGCCCGAGAACCTGCTGCTGGACGAGGGGGGACGCCTCAAGGTCACCGACTTCGGGCTCGCCGCGCTGCCCGAGCAGCTCCGACACGACGGCCTCCTCCACACGCAGTGCGGCACACCGGCGTACGTCGCGCCCGAGGTGCTCAGGAAGCGCGGCTACGACGGCGCCCGCGCCGACCTCTGGTCCTGCGGCGTCGTGCTCTACGTCCTGCTCTGCGGGTTCCTACCGTTCCAGCACGACAACTACGTCAAGATGTACCAGAAGATCTTCAAGGCCGAGTACCAGGTGCCGCCCTGGGTCTCCGGCGACGCGCGACGCCTCATCGCGCGCCTCCTCGTCGTCGACCCCGCCAAGCGCGCCTCCATCGCGGAGATCATGTGCACGCCGTGGTTCAGGAAGGGCTTCGTGCCGCCCGTCCTTTCACCTCCGGTAACGCCCACCAAGAAACACGATGACGGCGGCGCCGGCGCCCTCTTCGACACTGGCGACAACGACGACGACAGCACCAGCGGTGGCACCGACCTGTCCTCGCCTCGGTCGTGCAACGCGTTCCAGCTCATCTCCTCCATGTCCTCCGGCTTCGACCTGTCGGGGCTGTTCGAGAACGAGCAGAAGGCCGCCACCGTGTTCACGGCCCGCGCGCCGGCGGCCACCGTGGTGGAGAAGCTGGAGTCCGTGGCACGCGCCCTGGGGTTCGAGATCACCAGGGGCAAGGGCTGGAAGGTGAGGATGGAGGCCAAGGCCGAGGGCACCAACGGCCGGCTCGCGGTCACCGCCGAGGTGCTCGAGGTGGCCGTGGACGTGGCCGTCGTCGAGTTCGCGCACGATGCCGGGGACGCGCTGGACTTCAACAAGTTCTGCGCCGTGGACGTCCGTCCGGGGCTCGCGGAAATCGTCTGGGCGTGGCAGGGCGACAGCGCGCCGGCCGCTGCCGCCGCCGTCGGGACCGCGTGAACAATTCGTCCTGGCGTCCCCATCTGTGACCATGTAAAACTTGTAGCGACTTTGCGTAGGAGTTACACGGCCAGTTTTCGTTGTTGCTTCGAGACAGCCATGGCTAGCACAGTAGTTTGTTACGCGTCATGTGTTGTACAGGAAGAGAAGAGAACGTACGTACAGGTGCAAAAATTAAAGAAAGAGAGGTGTTTTGTCGACATGAGAGTCGAATCGAGCCGGGGAGTGCTCGATCGGCTTGCAAAGTTTTGTACGATTATAATCTGTACTTTGTGTAGATGTGTACATACAAAAATTTTGTACATGATCGGATCAATTTAGTTTTATGGCGACCATATAATTTTTGCCCGTCTGAATGATTGTGCTGTTGGCAATTAAACCGGCCAATTATCCCTATGTCATTTTCACAGGATATCTAGGTTGTTCTCAAACAGCGATGGCTTTTCATACAAGTCTTCGAGTACTACCACCACCAGATGTTCAAGAAGGTGGAAATTTTGGTGTGCCATAGTTAATCATTACACGATGATGATTTAGGGTCCATGCAATTAAGATGATATTATTCTTTTTTCTTGTGAAGGTGATCATTGCAGTAGTTCCTATAATAAACTTGCTCTTGTGTCCTATTTGAAATTGATTATGGCACTGGCTTTGTATTTTGTTCGATTAATTAATTAAGGTACACAGCTCATGATGTTAAGTAGTAGTAGTCAAATGGCCTTTTCCCCTTTCCCAACCCCCAAGCTGTTGCATTTTTGGCTGGAATCTAATAATTATGCTTGTGTAGGTTGTTGAATAGACAGGCTCCATTGACAAGGGAAAATAGAGCACCACTAATATGATCTTTGAGAATAATAAAGCGAGCTGAGTATCAGATAGTACAGAAGTAGTGTACTTTTACCAAAATAATTGTTGCATTGTATAATTCGATTGGCTCTCATCATGTAGTTTATACCAAATAATGCACATAAAAATTACCAAGAGAAAAAGGAATATCCAATCAAACAAAGCCATCCAAACCACTATAGGCGGAGCTAGCTAGAACTCTAGCTGGCATCAGGAAAAATTTTCCCACCTGTTCCATTTTCTCTCTAATGTTTGTTTCCTTTCAGGCTGGATTGAGCATCATGAGAGCTAATTCTTTTTTAAAGGTCAACGGAGGAGAGAATCCCCACCTAATTTTTTGTTTTTGAAAGATCCAACTTGCCGGCATATATTAATAAGAAGAAGTAGAGTTTACAACAAAGAGCGCGAGAGGCGCAAAATCTCATCAAGCAGACCGCCTGACAAGGTGAAACGCTAAAGAACTAACTACCCACAGTTATTTGATCACTCTCCCCAAGGTTTGGACCCTGCCTCCTGGCCCTCTCCCAATTAGAGAACTCGTCCTTAACTCTTGAAAAGACCACTTGTTCAGATCCTTGCCTGTTATTTAAAACTCTTGCATTTCTTTCTTTCCCCAGCTAATTTCATTAATTCATTCATTCATTGTGTAGTGTCCCATGGTGAGGATCGCCACTATTCGACTTGAGAAATCTGTATAAACCTACTACTATTTCTGAGTATGTGTGCTGCATGTTGAAATGGAGGCATGTACAACTTGTACTGCTGTTCAGTCAACTCTGATAAGTCAGCTTGTCATAACCACCACCGCGGGAGGCGTCAAGAAACTCCCTTACTCGCGCGACGGCGACCCTAGACCACTGCGCATGCAAAGACCTTTCGCATGGTTGATATACACTGTACTGAATTCAAACAGGATGGGAAGACAAACAGATCCCGGTGATACCTTGCGTGCCATCGGGGAATTTCTGAATCAATAGGTAGCACGTCCCCGCAGTGCGCCATTGACACTGACGTCCTCAAGGTCTCAAGGCCAAGGATCACGCAACGATATGGAACAAAGAGGTAAAGAGATAGGGCTCTTTCCTGATTCCTGACCGGATGTACTTAGGACGATTCTTAATGGATACGCAGCTGTACCTACCTGTAAGAGCTGTTTCTCGACTACTCAAGCTACTGATTATGTCACTGTCATTTGCGTGATTTGGACACTGATAACATCATAACAGATAGGCTCCAGACTTGAAGGCCTGCAGGCTGTGGTTAGCCACTGAACTTTTCCCATTTCATCCAGTCTGGATAAGCGCTGGCCGCTGGCCATGTATGTTAAGCACGCGCGCGAGATCGGCCAAACACCGTGTGACGTCTAATCTTCTGTTTCTTTTGCGCAAGGATAGGAAATGCTTGTGCAGCTCATCGTCGATTTAGACGTTTTCCTAATGACTCGCAATGCAGCCCTATACCTGAACTAGTTAAATAACACGCTGACCGGTTGCTGCAGCGTCCGATTGCTGCATCTAACCGTGTAGGTTCATAGACGTGATTCAGGCGATCTGTATGGGTGCTACGTACTGCATCAGGCCGCCTGATTCAGGCGATCAAGATCATGTGAAGCACGAACTGCCTCTCGAAACGTGGCAAAAAGAATCTTTGACGGGTTCAAGTAAGCAACCAATTGGAGATGTATCTGATCTGATGGGTTTGGGCTCGGCAGGAACGAAGCTTTTTTTCCTTGTGTGTGGGTCAGACCGGCGTGCTGTTTAGGGAAAGGAGAAAGGATAACGTCTTGTCCGGGGGATCTTATCCACTTATCCCGTTATCTTGTTGTGCCCATAAGCTCGGATTTTTGCACAAAGTACAAACTAAATTAATTAACGCGGCTGCTACCAGGATGGATATAGGCTACCATAGAGGTGAATGTATCTGAACTTCTCTGCATTTGTATATTGTATATAAATAAGATCGAGCTAGCTAACATCTATCTCTGTACCATTATTTATCTGATAATGGCATGGAACGAAAGGGCTGTTACAAGTAAGGCCATCTCACACAAGTCAGGACTCTGGATCAGCCTAGTATATAAGAACTTTCCCACTTTCAGAATGCCACAGGGGGACGACGACATGGTGTGTAACTGTGTACACGCTGTTGCCGACCTAGTCCGTAGCACGCGAGCACGAACAAGACCATGGTGACGTCAACAACTCAATATCATTATGCTATTATACAGTTTCATTTCACGTGTTTTATTCATAGATCTAGCGAGATGGAAGCGTGCTGCAGAATGTATGAATGTGCTAGGAAATTAAGGTTGACAGCTGAACAGCTGGGTTTCAGAAGTTTCTTTGCACGCAGATTATATTAATTAAATTAAATTAATCGCAGTTGTTCAATGATTGCTCAATGCTGATTGATAGGTAAGTCGACACGGAATAAATAATCTATACCACACCATCACCAGTCACCACCTGCAGCGAAAATATCCGGGACGGGGGAGCACCAGTGTTCGCCGAAGTTCGGTCGCTGACGCGACGCGAGCGGGAATCTGACGAACGGGGACGAATAATTCTCTGAGCGGTGGTGGGTTGGAGTATTGGTGGGCCTGCTGGAATGAGATGGTTGGGCCCTCGTTTTCACTTGCGCAGCTGAGCCGGATTCCGTTTCTCTTTCTGATTGACCCAGTTGGTATGCATCTGCGAATTCCACCCTCAGAAATTCGATGGTAGGACGTTTCGCCCGGTTGGGGACGCTACTGAGCGAGGGTTCAAATGCTGCTACAGCACCTTTTCCGGGATTTTCCCAAGGATTTACCGCGTTATGCATTAAGTGGTAGCGGCGATGTAACGACGGCGCGCGCCTATGGTGACTTCGAGAATCTCCTGGGCGCCGGCCGCCCAGCCTTCGGGAGGTGCTCATAGGGGGTAGGTTTTTGCGTGCGTGTGTTCATAGGGGTGAGTGTGCGTGCGTGTTGTGAAGCGTCTGCGTTATCTGTGTAATTGTCAAAAAAAAAAAAAAAAAAAAAAAAAAAAAAAAAAAAAAAGTTGGTATGCATCTTTTGTGGGCCTCCACCCTCAGGTTATGAGGTTAGTTTGCAAGTTTGCTTTCGCACGGTTCGTGTGAGCTGTTGAGCGAGCGTTGCTGCTGCTACAGTACCATCCTGGACTCCAAAAATCCCCAAACCGCTGCTGCTAATAGATGCAACTGCTGATTCCTGTTCCTGTAACGCCTAGGCGCCGTGGATAAACGACTTGGAGACGGCGGGCGGCGGCAAACTGCGTCGGGTCAAAAAGAGAGAAAGGAGCAGAATGAACGTGCGCCTTTCTTTCGATTCGAGGGCCTCGAAACTGGGCGGAGCGTCGGGCTTGAAAACGATAGGCTCTGCCGGCCTATTCCGAACTGCATGATAGCCAGGCTCAGGCCTGATTCCAAATGCGGCCCAGTATTAAGATGCAACCCGATAGGCTCACACTAATGGGAGTAAGGGGGCCCATGATCTCATCCCAGCCTCTGTCGACGTCTTCACCATCTGGAGAGGGATTTGGTTGAGGGTAGGTCCAATTGTCTATACTTCTATCTATAGCTGTAGTTTTATAGTTTGATTGGAAGGGTTATAGTTTGTTCCTTGCCAGTGGCAGGTCACCAGCGCAAGGGCAAGGAGGGTATCGTTCCTTAGGGCATCTGCAGTGTGTAGAACCAACCATGCTCCTATACGTTGATGTGACATTGTGTGTCAGTGCAGTGTATAGAACCGCGGCGTGGGAGAGGTTGTGTGGCATGCAGCACCAAAAGAACAGAGAGAGAAACAAAGGTTAGGAGTGGTAAATCTTATTTTATCTCATCGGACTCGCTCCTTTGCATAGGACCTGGTTCTGTGTTTTTTGGTATAGAACCGATGGTCCCAATGTATGCACCAGGGTCGATGCAATACAGAACCGAGGAAAGAACGATCACTCTTAGCAGCCATGGCCTCAATTACACTACATACTGTAACTCTGCTTACCTATGTGCTGTCTCCAGCTGGCAACGTCATCAATATTAGGACGATCGATCTAGTTTTGGACCTTTTGGTGCATGTAGCTTCTTTAACATCTCCAACGCGTTCACTGCCTTCTCCCGCAGTGGCTGCATCATGTTTGTCTACCAACTTGTTGTCCGGCGAGTGGGGATTGCTCAAGGCTG
Source organism: Hyparrhenia diplandra (assembly GCA_015847255.1). Classification (NCBI taxonomy): domain Eukaryota; kingdom Viridiplantae; phylum Streptophyta; class Magnoliopsida; order Poales; family Poaceae; genus Hyparrhenia; species Hyparrhenia diplandra. Next base: position 103,215 of record JADLZK010000482.1, read on the forward strand.
AGGTGTCAGATCCTTTGTCCGGCGATGTGATGGCTTCATGCTATCTTTTCTGGCCTGAGCATTGAACGCCTTCGAAGCATGTTGGTGTATGTTTCTAATGTGCTACTCTTGTTGATTCACTTTGGGCCTAGACACAAGGCTGTGAGCAGACCCATTAGTTTTCCTTTTAAAAAAAATAAGTTAAATATTTCCGTTTGAATAAAATGGAAATGGGGTTCCCGAGTGGAAAAAAAAAATAAGTTAAATAAAATATGTAAGATTAAAAAAATCATCACACAACTACAATTTTGTTTGACGTTCTTTGCTATACAACTATGTCATAAACCCAATCTATATCTAGACTACACTTAGTACATATTGCCATATGATATCAGAGAAATGTAAAATAATAAATGTAGCACGATGAAACTGATTTTACAAAATGAAGTTTTACTATACAAATTGTAGTTTTAGTTTCTGAAATTTACTCTTAACAAGCCCAAATTTTCCTATTTACTGAAGAAATTTAAAATAAAAGGGATGGTAAAACAAGCTAGAAATAATACGAAAATAATTCCTTTTGCTTCTTTTTTTTTTTTTACCAAAAGACTGTGGGGGAGAGATTTTAGGAAACAAGAGTATTTCATTAAAATTCCTTTCGCTTCTTGTCACTTTTTGGTCGAGGTGGGTAAAGTTTTTTTTAATCAAGGTGGGTAGAGTTGGAAAGGTACATGAAAGGGAACTACTATGATGGCATGACAAAGTGACAAGATACTTCAAAGGGAACTTCGTCCTCCTGTTCACAATCCTACTAAACCAAACACAACTGTACTATGGTTTCACTAATTGTCGAACATTCTCCAAGAAGAAAATCAGAGAATGATTGGACAACCTAGGGATTTTCATTATTTGGAAATTTCCAGTTTGGAAAAATATATAACACTTCTATATGCACAACATGTGCGGGGGTTAAACATGTGTTCCAAAATTTTTAAAACTTTTGAGTCTTGACAAACAAAACTTACCATGACAACTATCCAAGAAATAACTAATACTACACGTAACATTTTTTTTTGAAATAATGGCAAGAGTTATGATGCTCAATCAAAACAAATGAATTGTATGTACAAAGAGAGTAGCCAAACGTGGTGGAAACACCCGACACACGAAAGGCTCACCAGCCCAAGCCACACACAAGAATACAAGATTGCCATGAATCATCATTGTCAATGACTCAATCATGATTGCAAAGTAACCGGTAGCTCCAACTTCTCATGACAGACCCCAGACGATCCTAACATAGATAGGCCGATGACCTAAAGCAAAAGGCCACAACAGGTCATCGCCGCCAAGCTCAAACTAAAGAGCAGCTCCAATACATAAACTTATCAATAGTATAAGCAAAATGAGTAAGTTAATATCAAAATTCTAATGGAAAAGCAAAAAAAAAAATTGAAAGAAAAAAAAAATATCACGACTTAAGTGTTGATTTGCGGAGAGAAGGGGGAAGCCTGGAAGGTCTGGTCCATTGGGCGTTGCCTCTCCACCATGCTTGGAGCGAATGCTCATGAGCATTGTTTTAAATAGCGCGCTGTAGCACTGAAATAACACCGTTATAGCGTCCAGAATTAGTTGTCACGATGCTCATTAACGCGCTATAGCGCCAAATAGTGCCGCCATAGTGCCATGGCGAGGCTTACACAAAATTCTATAGTCCGCGATTTAAAAGAGTGCTTATGAGTCATGCATGACCTTGAAATTGGGGCCCCTATTGCCTTTACAGGGTCCTATATATTTTGAGGATGTTGTGAACGTGTTGTTGGGGGCATATCTTTTCCCTATGCTCTTTCAAATCAAATTCGGAAAAAAAGGAAGAAAGGAGACCTTTTGGGTAAGAGTAAACAAGGAAAAGAGGTTTGGGCGGCGTTTATGCGCTGTGTCAGATTAAAAATCAACAAAACTTTCTTGTTTTTGAAAAAAAAGGAGATCGAATAAGCGAATTGCGCATGCTGAAAATGTAGCAAAGTCAACTTCCGGGGCTGGCTAGGTCCAAACGATATGGGGAGTGAAATTACCGCGAATGGCAGGGCAAGATGAAGAGATAATTTTGTTTATTTTTTATCTCCCATCTGCAAGGAATCTGAACACGAGTGAATTGATGTTACGTTGCCACCACGGCACTTCGCTTCATCCTTGACAAGTCGGTTTTCGTCAGATTTAAAAATCGGCCGCCAAAACCTCCGCTGGCTTTAATTTGCATCACACGGTTGATTAAGTTGACAAGAACAACTTATCACTTGATTTCTGGTCGGTCAACCAAAAATACTAACATTAATCTACTCTACCACGAGAAGCGCGTATTAGTTCGATTTGATTTGATTAGGTCCTCAATGAACCCCGTTTATTAGCTGCTGCTCCCGCGGAACAAACAAAAAAGCTACGCGAGTCACCGAAGACGCGAGGAAACAACACAGCAAGCCCGTCAGCAACAAGGCATGAATCAATCAAGCAATCGGATCGGCTTAGGACACTCATAATGCAGACTGTATCATAGAGTCTAAAACTATTCGACCACTTTATTACCGTGATTCGTCACAAAGTACTTTAAACTAAATTAATTAATACGGCTGCTAACAGGTTGGATATAGGCTACCATATAGAGGGGTAATGTATCTGAACTTCTCTGCATTTGTATATTGTATATAAATAAGATCGAGCTAGCTAACATCTATCTCTATACCATACCATTATTTATTTGTTAATGACATGGAACGAAAGGGTTTAGGGTTTAGGGTCTGACACGAGTCAGGACTCTGGATCATCCTAGCTTAGACTAATTGTATATCACCTTGATGTAATCCTTTGTACTCTCTCCATTCTAAATTATAAGTCATCCTACATTTGATATATATTACTTTTAATATGTAGCAAAAGAGATGTATATAACTATGGATTGACGGGGGTATTAAAGAAAATGAGAAAGAAGCTTGGAAGTACGAGCTATCTTCAAGTGAGGTGAGTGTACGTCCTGTATACTTCTATATGCAAATGTGTAAAGTAGCGCACTAGTATATATATATAATAATAGATTTCTCAAAAAAAAAATATATATAATAATAGTAGCTTTCCCTGTTTCAGAATGCCACATGGGGACGACGACACGGTGTGTAACTGTGTACACGCTGTTGCCGACCTAGTCCGTAGCACGAGAGCGCGAACAAGACCATGGTGACGTATCAATATGCTATTGGCCCTATACAGTTCCATTGCACGTGTTTTATTCGTAGATCTAGCGAGATGGAAGCGTGCTGCAAAATGTATGAATGTGCTAGGAAAGTAATTAAGGTTGACAGCTGAACAGCTGGGTTTCAGAAGTTTCTTTGCACGCAAATTATATTAATTAATTAATCGCAGTTGCTCAATGATTGCTGAATGCTGATTGTTGGGTACGTCCACACGGAATAGATAATCTCTATGCCACACCATCACCACCAGCAGCGAAAATATCCGGCGAAGTTCGGTCGCTGATGCGAGTGGGAATCTGACGGACGGGGATGAATAATTTTCTGAGCGGTGGTGGGTTAGAGTATTGGTGGGCCTGCTGGGCTGAGATGGTTGGGCCCCGTTTTCAGCTGAGCCGGATTCCGTTTCTCTCGCTAATTGACCCAGTTGCTATGCACCTTTTTTTGGGCCTCCACCCTCAGGTTATGTGGTAGGTTTGCAAGCTTGCTTTCCTCGGTTCGTGTGAGCTGTTGAGCGAGCGTTGCTGCTGCTACCATCCTGGACTAAAGTCCCCAAACCGCTGCTGCAATAAATGCAACTGCGGATTCCTGTTCCTGAAACACCTAGCGCCGTGGATAAAACGACTTGGAGACGGCGGGCGGCGGCAAACTGCGTCGGGCCAAAAGAGAGAAAGGAGCAGAATGAAGGAGTGCCTTCTTTCGATTCGAGGGCCTCGAAACTGGGCGGAGCGTCGGGCCAAACCATCCCAAACAATAGGCCTGGCTATTTGCCTTCGTTTCGTGCAGTTCGGAAGAATAGGCCGGCAGGACCGGACAAAGCCTATCCTTTTCAGGCCCGACGCTCCGCCCAGTTATCCTTTTCAGGCCCGAGGCTCTTCCTTCCCCCTCGTTTCCATCCATCAATATACAATCCCTACCTGGCCCAATTCAAGCACTCGTAGAAACAGAGAGAGACGACGATGAGCAGAGAGCCAGTCAGCCAGAGAAAATCACCACTAACGTTAACGTGTTTATTGCACATGTACATATGTACATTGCCTGGACTAGGCGCCAACAGTAGCTACTATTCTACTTATAATACGCAGCATCCGCAGTGCATACATACATGAATAAACCGAAAACAGAAACAAACGCAGAGTTTGGTGGGGGTGAAGGTCTTTGTGGGTTTTGGTAATCTTTGGATTGACACTACCTTTTATTCTGCTTAAAGAAAAACGTTATAAAGCACGATCTTGAAAAAAAATAGAAACAAACGTGTCTCAATGTTTTTACATACATACAAAGTTTTTTTTAGAACAATACATACAAAGCTTTATTAGTGACAGAAACGTGAACCAAACCATGCATAAACGACGTAGTATGACTACTAGCAGGAACCAAAACCATATACGTATATGCCATGCATGTGCTAGTGGATATATATGTGAAAATGGCAGTAGGCAGAGCATGCAGCTTAGTTTCTACGGCCGCCGAAGAAGTAGCCAAGCAGCGCCATGGCGATAGCCTCGCCGAGAGTAGCCGCTGCAGGAAAGCGGTCGGCGACGAGAGCCAGCAGGACGAGCCATATGCCGAGGAGGGAGAGCAGGAACGCGAGGAGCGCGTACGCTGGATCGTTGCCTGCACGACTGACGTTGTTACCACCGGAGGGTTGGCGGCGCCGCCGTAGTAGATGACGATGGACCCGGCTGTGGAGAGGAGGAAGACGGCGGCGTTGGCCATCAGCTGGGTCCGGACTCGGAGGTGGCGGCGTCGGTTGGCGTGTCGTCGTCTTCGGGGCGCGGCGGCAGGCACGTGATGAGGGCCGACTGCCTCCGGGTTCACCATTCCGGCCGAACGCTCAGGACAGCGCGTGACGTGTGCCGACAGAAGGGCCGGGAGATCTAGCCTGAAGGTACGTGGCCCGTGCCGCTAGCTTACCTTAGCTTGCCCCTCAGATGAAATGCAGTATCTCGGCTACCTATATAGCGCGTGCCCAGTTAGTTCGTCATGTCATCCTTTGTCACAGAGCTAGTGCACTCCTGTAGATGACGTTCGGCACACTACGTCAGGGATCGGCGGATGACGCTCGGCACACTACGTCGGGGATCGGCGGATGACGCTCGGCACACTACGTCAGGGGACCGGCGGATGACGCTCGGCACACTACGTCAGGGGACCGGCGGATGACATTCGGCACACTACGTCAGGGGACTGGCGGATTAATTACCCCGTCATCAGCGTGTCCTTCTCGGGGACCAGACTCCAGACAGACCATTTCGGTTCGTGGCGTGCGATCGCGATCCGATGAGAGAGCAACCCATTTGATACACTACGACTTGACTTCACCGGAGAAAACTTGTGACGTCTTGGCAGCGCAGACTCAAGAGTGACGCACAGTGATGACGGGGACGGATGTGGCGAGGCCCCAACTGCCTAAGGTCTCATTCGGTTGTGAACCAATCCTAGCCTGGATTCAATCCTGTTGGTCCATAAAATTTGAGTTCAGTCTGGCTATTTGATGCATGGGTACGTGTCCACTGATCCCGGCCATCGCAGGCAGGCATGCAACAAGATCTCATGCCGATGTCTCGCTTCGGCAAGGATCCGTTCCACTAGTTTAGAGTAGTGGTTTGATTCCTAATGCGATGCATAGCTATTTTCTATAGCGAGGGTGTAGCCGTACAACGGGAAGTATAGGATTTCATAGGCTAATTTTAGGTAAGAACTGGAATTAATCCAGGCTCACAACCGAACGAGGCCTAAGGCCATGGTCAAGTCTTCTTCGTCTTCGCCCACAACGGCACATGGTATGAGAGTTGCTATATCTCTTTCACAAGAAAAATAACTAATATTTCTTGCAACGTAATAGATCCTTGGGTCATCATTCAAGGGTGGGATTTGTCATCAACACTTAACTAGCACAATTTTACCACATCAAAAAAGAGACAATTAATATTTTTTTCTATGAAAAATAAGAACAAAAAAAGAGGGTGGTGTGTCCTGGCATAAAGGAAATATACAAATTTAAACAATTTTACCATAGCAAACAAGAGACAATAATTTTTTTTCTATACAAAAACAAGGACAAAATAAGATTTTTTTTTTTTTACCACAAGCAAACAAGATACAAATTTTTTCTACGCCCGGTCGCCGCGGGTGGCATGGGCGTGTGCGTCGCGGTGGTGGCCTCGTGTGTGCGTAAGTCGTGGACGTCACTAGATTTTTCAAAAAAGTTTCTTTCAACCGATAGATAGGAAAGGTGTTATTAAAAAAAAACACCGGAGCTATGTTATTAAACTGTTACATATACAGCAAGACGTGAAGGTGATCACTGGCCATGGACAGCAACAGTGGTGGAGCTGGCGAGAAAAATAAAAGGGGGCCAAATAAATTTTTCATTGTTCATACAAGCTATGGTTTACTAGCAAATAAATGGCCCAAAAAATTGTGTTTCTTTTAGTTGTCATCACGATCAGCTACTATTCTGAAAGACAGAAATATGAAAAAAAATGCGTGAGATCAACTTGCCATGGGGAGTCATCGGCTGATCAGTAAATGTAGATCGATCGACTTGCCTTGCATGTGTCACGGCGGCCAGCCGGCGTTCGTGAATCCACGTCTCCAGTCTCCTCGTCGAGTCATCGTCCTCAATGGCTCGATGACGATGAACAACGCCGAGTTGCCGTCGCCCTCTCCGCGTCGTCCGCGAGATCAGTTCAAGATAGGTACGATCGGTAGACTACGAAATAGGAATACGGTCGGCCAAGGCTGAAGAGGCATCGGCGACGTGAGCCTGCTACTTGCGATGGACAGTGCATGGGGCCAAGGCTGCAGTGGCCCAAGAAAGAATACTACATGGTCTTTTTTTTTTTTGTTAGGGGTGGCCATGGCCCCGCCGGCCCCTCCCAGCTCCGCCACTGGACAGCAACGGCCGTGGATAAACGACTTCGAGACGGCGAGCGGCGGCAAACTGCGTCGGGCCACTAAAAAGAGAGAAAGGAGCAGAATAAAGGCGTGCCTTCTTTCGATTCGGAGTGGGGAAGAACCTCGAAACTGGGCTGAGCGTCGGGCCCTATTCCGTGCTGCAGGGAAACGAGGCAGATAACCAGGCGGTAACCAGGCTGAGGCTTGATTCCACATGGGGCCCAGTATTGCGATGCAACCCGGTGGGCTCACACTAATGGGAGTAAAGCGGCCCGAGATCTTATCTCAGCTTCATCATTGCTGGTCCACTCAAAAAAAAAAAAAAAAAAAAAAAAAATCCTCCCGTATCATCACTATTAGAAGGCGTTTAGGGACAATGATATCATCTCCAAAACAACTTTTGACTTCTCTTTTTATAAAACTATTTATTAGAAAATTATATATGTATACTTTTATAAAGGTAATTTTCAAGGCAAATATATTGATAGAATTTTCACATTTTCAAACTCAATGACTTAAAAAATTATTTATGATTTATGTTTTCAATGTTTTACTCATACCTTTTCCAAAACATCATCTAATCTAATAGGGATATGGAGGGAGTACTTCCATTTCAAGTCTATCTCTCGTGCGTTTTCCCCCCTCTCTACAGTACGCAGAGACGAAGAGCTGGCGATTTCTCTATCCCGTCCTATTCCTTGCTGGATCTCCAGCCTCTGACGTCTTCAGCATGGAGGTGAGGGATTTGGTTGAGGGAAGGTGCAGTTATCTATACTACTACCTATATAGCTGTTGTTTTATAATTTGACAGCGCAAGGCAAGGAGGGTCTCTAGCGGGCGACGTCATCAATGTTAGGAGGATGGATCTAGGGGATGTTTGGTTGAGTACGTCACTTTGCCTAGCCACAGCTGCCCTCGCTACAGCCGTGGATGTTCGCCTCCGCCTTGCCACAGCCACGCTTCAATTATGAGCTATAGACAAGAGTGAACAGCAACAATTGTTGTGAACCATCTTTGTAAATTAATGACAAAGGACAAGAGGAGGCAGGTGAAGGCGGTCCAAACGCTGCCATGAATGATGGCGCCACACACTGGTGCGAGGCAAACTATGGATGCAATCCAAACATCCCCAGTTTTGGTGCATGCTTCTTTTGACATCTCTAGCGGCTTTTGTCTCCCAGCTCATTGTCCGGCGAGTGGGTATTGTTGATGGTTGAGGTGTCAGATCCTCTGTCCGGCGATGTGATGGCTTCTTTCTGTCTTTTCTAGCCTAAGCATTCACTTCAAAGCATGTTGGAGTACTCCTCCGTCCCACCGAGTTTGTCACCCGGATTCCGTGCCATCTTATTCGATGCTTCGTCTTATTCAAATTTTTTACACAAATATAATTTATTTTGTTATGATTTATTCTATCAATGAAAATACTTGAATATTAATTAATTTATTTTATGATTTGCATAAATATTTGAATAAGACGGATGGTCAAACATGAAGTTTCAAAAATGAAAAACGACGAACTCCATGGGACAGAGGGAGTATGTTTCTAATGTGCTACTCTTGCTGATTCACTTTGGGCCTAGACACAAGGCTGTGACTGTGAGCAGGCCGATTAGTTCTCCTTTTAGAAAATACTAGTATAATGCCCCGTGCTAACGCAACGGTTATACTCTGTAGAAATCACAACACGAGCTGAACATCTGAGCTCATCACATGATCCGGACAAAGACACCCAGAAAACAGAGGCATTATCCAAACAAGGGATCTATTTCTTCAAAAAAAAAAAAAAACAAGGGATCTGTTTCTTAAAAAAAACAAGTGATCTGAAAGCAACAATATAATAATTATAATTATATTTTCCGATTCTATTCAGTGTGGGTAAATTTGAGTAAAAAAGTGCTTAGAAAGGGTTCTACCACCCTGGAGAGAAGGAGATGACCTACATCTGACGGTTATTCTTCTTCGCGATTTCAGAGATAAAAGCTTAGAAATGAACCATAGCAGGCAGTTTTGTTTTCTTAGAAATTGAAACTGCTAGTATGACTCACCTTAGTTATTTCTAACGACATAGACTGTATATTTTTCACTTAACATTTGAGGAGACAAATTATCTCAAGTAGTCGTTACTACTATTTTGCTTAGCATAATGGTGACTATACACAAGAAAAATGCATAATGGTGCAGGGTTTCAGAAAAGTAATATACTGATCCTCTTATCTACATTTTTTGTTATAGGCAATTCAGTCGATGCAAGGACAGAATGTGCTGAAGAACTAAACTTACTGACAAGAGGCCAAACAACTGCACTTTACTTCCAGTGTACCGGAATGACTGCTGCCCCACCCAAACAAACGAAAAGGGAATTGACGATGATAATTTTCCAATGAGGCAATCTGAAAAGACTGAACAGAAATGTATAGTTCAGTTATACCAATCTGAAAATAAAATCTGTAGTATGATCTCCTGGAGAAATGTGTTGCCTTGCTAAAATGTCAGGAAATGGGTTCAGTATGAGAATGCAACAAATCAAAATTCCAAAGAATGCACACAAAAGCACGTGGGCTTTGGTATGGAATGACTACTTTAAGCATATCTTGCTTTTAAGGTCTTATCAATATCAGTGCCTAATCTCGACAGAGCAAAGACGACACTGAAAGTATATAGCATAGCATATTGGTTTCACAACTGAAATTGATATGCCTACAAACGAAAAGTTCAAGGGAAGTCATTGTTCAGAGGAATCAGAGTTTAGAGGAATGTCAGAAATTGTAAATGGATTCAGAGTTCAGAGGAATCAGGCACCTTGAATTCAGAGTTCAGAGGAACACATACTTTGGACCAAGTTTGTAAATGGATTCAGCTGCACTGCGCATGTCAGAAATTGTATGCAATGATACATCCCCAAGTAACTTAGATGCTTGTAACACCCCGACTTTTTAACATAATCTTAATGAGTGATCATGAGGTTGATAGTCAATAATTAATGTAAAGCTAAAATCAAGTAAATTAATTCTTATCCATCTCATGATACAGACCAATGAACTAGACTGTAGTCTAGATAAGGATTATATGAGTGATGTGCTTGACAACGTTAACGATATAAAAATAAAATACGTTACAATATCATCTAGGCATATATGTATATAAGAAATCTCTTGGTGTATGGCAAGCACCACATAAAAATAAACTTCTTATACAAAAATGTTGTGTTTAGTTTTCCCTACTCATAGAAATGAAGCTACTGACTAGCCATATGCCGCTAAGCATAACTTAGCTTTTGTTTTGCCGTCGGACCCAATAATATTATTCGCATAGCTCACCGAGATACCAGGACTGACCGAGCCAACCGGCACCTCTAGCTTTTGGGATGCATCATCCGGCTAAATTTCCATCTATCACATGTAATTCCCCTTACACATAGTCTCACTTGTGATCACCACTTGCCATCCATTTTAAAGCCACACAAGGTCCACAAAGAACCCAAGCATAAATAATCCTCACGCTATTCACTACAGTAGCCAACTATTCCAACCATGCCTAAGTCGGTCCAATAGCAGCTCACCAGCACACACCGAAGTACCTTGACCAGCATGACTTGAAGTAAAATATATAGGAGAGGTGGAGAGTAGTAGTAGAAGCTCAGATGACAGCGTCTAGCTTTTGTTAAATGATCTATGATGGAGGATAATATGAGAAATGGATAGGAATGCATTTCATTGATATTATATGCTTGCTGAGTACTTTTGTACTCACTCTTGTTAACTCTCCTCCTTCAGATGAAAAGAGATATGAGATATGCCAAGCTCATGATCGAAAAGGAAGTCACATGAGAAACACATAATTTATAGTGTAATGTGAAGAGTTATGAGTATTCTTGTTTTAGGTAATATTTATTATATGCGTTTCCCCTTAGTTGTAACAAATTTTTGTAAGGTACTAACTATTATTCTGTTGCAACACTTTGATTAGGGTCATTACTCGAAGACGTTGGGTAATAATCCGTAAACCGATATTTTTACCTTGGTAGTGAAAATGCGGGGCATTACAATGCTTCTTTCACATTAGGAGTGACTATATCAGCCATAGAACATAGTTCATTCCTGCTCATAACAGTTGCAGGAGCATGTCAATAAGTACTATGGTATTGAGGATGTAACAGCAATAACAATCGAACAAGAACTCATAAATGCATACAACACAAAACAAATATTGATCCTGTACCTATATGTAGCCAGAGTAGATGGTCCTGAAAGAGTGTCACCACTATTAAGGACCAGCTGGTCTGCATATTTGAGGAAAAAGTTCAGATAAAAACTGAAATTAAACATAGACCTTGAATGGGGAACGAGCACTAGCTCGTTTGGTCGAGCGCTCCAGGTGAGAGCGCGCCGCCACCGGGCTCGAACCCGGCGCCCACCTCCTTTCTTAAGAGTATCAGGGAGACTCCCCCTTAGTTTTCAAAAAAAAAAAAAAACATAGACCTTGAATTCAGAGTTGGAGGAATCAGGCACCTTGAATTCAGAGTTCGAGGAGGATCACGTGACGCGGACAGCTCCGCCGCACGCGCGCGCCGCCGCGCCTCAACCCGAGCTCAACTGAAGGCGCGTCCGTGGAGCTCACGGCCACGGGTGACCTCGTGCTCCGTTCCTCCACCGGCGCCGTCGTGTGGTCCACGGGCACCGCTGGGCGGTCTGCGGGTGGCAACGATGTGGCTCGACGCGCGCGGATGTGGCAGCGATGTCGTTCGACCACCCCACCGACGCGCGCTGCTCATCGGGCAAGTCGCTGCGCTCCTCCGTCGGCAAGCTCGCGCTCCTACGTCGGGATCCATAGGAGGAAAGGAAGGATAGTAGGAATAGGAAAGGAAGGATTGCTGAAAAGGAAGGAGCGCATCCATTCGGAGGAAATTGATTCACGGGAGGAAACTGAATCGCGAGGTATTGTCGGCGTTAGGAGTAAGGCCCATATACTTAATCACGGACGTCGGATGGTGTTTGAGTGATGAGAGAGAAGATTAAGGAGTAATCTACATCGTTTATTTGAATAATTTTGAATGCAACGAAATTGGTGCATTAGTAGGGTAGATAGATAGATAAGTTAAACAAAATATGTAAGATTGAAAAAATCATCACACAACTACAATTTTGTTTGATGTTCTTTGTTATACAACTATGTCATAAACCGAATCTATATGTAGATGTCGATTCCGGCTAGATTGGGCCGGAATTGACACGTGTTCGTCGTCCGCCCGAAGCTTACGAGATGGCGTGACGGGCTGCTTCGCCGGCCCGGTAACGGCGGCAAAGACGAGCAACGAGATGGAGCGGAGGAGCCGTGGTAGGAGGGGCGGTGGCGGCGGCGGCGCCCTTGGCGCGGCGTGGGCAGGGGCCGGCGGCGGGCGCGGGGGAGGGCGGGGCGGCGGCGGTGGTTGCGGAAGACCGAGGGCGAAAGATATTTTTTTATTTGCTTGCTTATCCCCTAGAGATTACATGCCTCTTGCTTATATAGCCCGACTAGTGGGACTTGTAATCTAAGCAATCTCTATAAGGTTTCCTTATACGATCGAATACCTTTTACAAGCATATCCTAATTTATTCTTTTCTAATAAGGGTCTCCCTTATAGATGAGATATCCCCTTGCACACAAAAAATTACCTAAGATAATCCTAACTTGAATATGAAGCAAACTTGAGTCGTGACGGAAGAGGGAAGGCGGCGGCGGGGGGGCCGGCCCCCATGCGCTTGTAGCGCCCCCTAGCCCCTCCCGGGCCGGCGTCCGTCGCATTTGGCCCAATTAGCCACCCCGGGTGGCCCAATTCTGGTTCATGACATCTCCCCACCGTTCGACGAGGCGGCGCGTCCACGTGCCGCCAAACCCACCACGTAGGGGCGAAGGGCTGCCCGATCGGGGAGGTGACCACTCCAGGCCCGAAGTAGAAGACAAGGGGGCCGTACTTGTCGTTGTCGTCGTTGCAGACACTGGCGTCCTTGTCGGCGAAGGCGAAGTCGAGGTGTAGGTCGCCGAAGTAGATGCTGAACTTGAAGCTCAGCGGGGGCTGCACGAAGGGACGTTCCGCCCATGCACGACGCATGACGGAGGCGCTGAGGGTCCCGCACGACTCGATCATCCGGGCGGGTCGGCGGAGGAGACGTGTAGGTGTAGGTCGTCGGCACCGTCACCTTAGCATGGAGCGCTCTGCGGTAGGCGTGACGGATCGACGTGGGCGGCGAGGAGGTGAAGTCGAGGAGGCAGCCGTGAGAGGAGGTCGCTAGGCGTGCAAGATCACGGGTGTGAAAGTTCATACTTTCATCTAACCCTTGCACACCCGGGGTTTTTGCTCAATCGTTTTTGCAGTAGCCATGAAGAAAGCTGGAAAGATTTTCAGCGGGTTGAGGCGGTCGTCAAGGCATAGCTCGCGACACACAAGCACGAGCTCCTTCAACCTCAACGAGCAAGAAAGTTCCCCAATGCAAGAAGATGCTGCACCAGTCGGGGAGGAAGAAGCTCAAGCTCCCCCGACTCTCAACGAAGCCGACGCTCCATACCTCGACATCAGGGGAACCCGGGAGATGCAAGCCTATCTCCTACTCAAGGATCGTGTGTTCCAACACACGCCCGGGATCGACCCCGACCTTCTCGAACAAACAGGTATGGATGATGAACTCCGTATTATTTGGAAGCAAATCGGGTGGCAGGATTATCCCCCTCTCGAGGAGGAAGGTTCTCGCCTCCTAACAATCCAGTTTCTATGCACTTTGGTAGAGGACAAGCTAGGAATTTCTTTCCGCCTTTTCGGTCGTTCTTATCATATCAAGTGGGCGGAACTAGCTAGTCACTTGGGCTTTAGTTATAGATGTGCACTAGATGTGGATCTTTGCTTTGCCCGGCCGTTCGACCCCCGTTTTTGGGAAGAGATTACCGGTGCACACGAAACCCGGTGTCTTCAAGCCTCGCCACTCACAAATCCGGCACCCCTCACTTAGATTCATTCATCGCTGGATATCTTTGGCACTGTTTCCTAGGCACGGGGTTAGATGGGTGAATGAGACAGAACTCAAGCTTCTATATGCCGTTGTCAATAAGGTGAAAGTAGCCCCAGTGGTAGAGATGTGCAGGAACCTTCACCATATTACCACCAAAGTTGCTTGTTGGCGGTCATTATCGAGTAATTAATACCGCCAACTTATATCCAATCCATGAGAAATAGGCAGACTTATGTCACATATACCTTTACTTCTAACCTAGTTCCACTTGTATTCGAAGAAATTTGTTTTGCAGGAACAAACGTGGAAACAGGTGAAAGTACGCCGAATAAAGGAGGAAAGTGCACGCCGAAGCTGCGTTTTGGACAGGGGAATGCCACCAGGCCAAATCCGATGCAAACCAGGCCAAAGCACCCCCAAGGTTGTGACCTACAATGGGCCACAAGCCCACCCGCAAAGGCACGGCGCGAGGCAGGCCAAACCCACGCCGAACGCCGCAAGCACGGCGGCCGCCGCGGGACAGGCTCCGATCCCGCCGCGCTTTTGCCTTGACCCGTGTCTGGAGGAAGGAAGGCGGTTGCATGTGGTGCTTTTCGGGATGGCGCCAAGGATTCCCGCCAAACTTCCCGAAACCTCCCATAGATCAAGGAGAACCCTCCATTCTCCTTCCTCTTTTCCTATATAAAGAAGGCCACCCCTCCATTGTAACACACACAACACACAAGGATCTCTCTCCCTTCATTTGTTACTTCTTCCTTTTAGTTAGTATTAGGAGTTTGGGAAACATGTAGAAGATCAAGATCTTCTTGGAGTTACTGGTATGATCAATATAATTCCTTTATGTTGGTCAATGCTATGTTCTTCATTTTGTTCTTATTCTTCATTTATCAATATAGCTATGAACTAGAGTATAGTTCTTATGACATGATCTTGCCATATGGAACTTTGCGCTTAACCTATCATATATACATGTTTAGACCAAGAGCTAAGTTGAGATGTTGAGTTCTACCTTGAATTAGTCTTAGTTTTTGTTGGATTATAGGTTATTTGCCGCCCTCAAGGCGGGTGCTCTGAAGGAGGACCGGGGACGGGTAAGCCTTGACGTCACGCTAGAGTAGTGGCCATAGCGTAGACATGGTGTCTAGGCTAGAGGTTACCTTCGGACCGCTCCCATATACGGAAGGACGAGGTGGTAGGCGGCGGTGGTGACAGCCCCGTCCCGCCCCTTGTATCCCCCACGTCTTGTATTTGGGTAGATGCTATGCCGGTATCGCCTGGCAGACTAGGTGCGCTCCGGTGGTCGAAGTAAGAAAATAGCAACCATGGCTAACTTCACTTAGAATCTCTAACATTACAAAAGCATGTATGTATATCTACTATCTTAACATAGCTATTTAAGATATGCCTACTCCTTGTTAGATTTATTTATCTTTATCCTTGAGATTGATTCAAGTGTGTGTGTCAAGTTATCTTACCATTTGGTTTATCCCTATTATGGATTGTGGTCTATTGCATAGTCGTGTTATCATATCCATGTTCATATTAGAGACTTTATACCATGCCTTCCCTGTGGAAAATACGATACCCTGAATACTTCCGGGTGAAAGCTACAACGGCATTTCCGTGCGCTTGCGGAACTCTTTCTGTTTGCGTTAAGAAACGCCAACAAGCTTTCTGGCGCCGTTGCCGGGGAAGGCGTTGGTTTAGAGAATCTAATAGAACATGTTCATGATAACGTGCATGTGTAGTAACCATTGTTCATGATAGGTTTATCTTAAAAGTAAAAAAAAATTATTAACAAGAGCAAGGACATGTCTTCAAGTTAGTATGCACCTTCAGGTATGCTTGTCACTAACCATTCCAGGTTAGGATCAAGAAGACCATAGGACATATGATGCTTGAGGGCATGGAGCGGCGAGGAAGGCGGCGGCGGAGTCGCACGGAAGAGGGAAGGCGGCGGCGGCAGGGCCGGCCCCTGCACGCCGCGCGCCCGGCCCCTCCCTGGGCCGGGCGTCCGTCGCGTTTGGCCTAATTAGCCACTCCCGGGGTGGCCCATTTCTGGTTCATGACATCTCCCCACCGTTCGACGAGGCGGCGCGTCCACGTGCCGCCAAACCCACCACGTAGGGGCGAAGGGCTGCCCGATCGGGGAGGTGACCACTCCAGCCCGTGCGCATTAATCGGTGTCCTTGTCGGCGAAGGCGAAGTCGAGGTGTAGGTCGCCTAAGTAGATGCTGAACTTGAAGCTCTCGGGGCTGCACGAAGGGACGTTCCGCCCATGCACGACGCATGACGGAGGCGCCGAGGGTCCCCGCGGCTCGATCATCCGGGCGGGTCGGCGGAGGAGACGTGTAGGTGTAGGTCATCGGCACTGTCACCATAGCATGGAGCTGCCTGCAGTAGACGTGACGGATCGACGTGGGCGGCGAGGAGGTGAAGTCGAGGAGGCAGCCGTAGAGGAGGTCGCTAGGCGTGCTCACGGGCGGTCCCATTTGGATCTCTGTGTCCATGCTGCATCGACGGTGATGTTCCCAATGCGGAAGAAGACGTCGCCGTTGTTGTCGAAGAGGAGGACGGTGGCACCCTCGATCCGCTCGTCGGGCGTGCCTGAAGGAGGAGGACGACGTACTGGGGAACGCTTGATCCTCCGGGGGTGATTGGGGAGGTGGAAGCCCATCGCTACGCCATGCGGCGGGACGTTCTCCCCATCATGAAGTCCTGGAGAAGCTCGAAGCCGCGGAGATGTAGTAGCGGTGGAAGTACCTCACGATGCCATAGTGGAGGCTCCACTCTAGCGCCAGAGCCCGCAGCTCGATGGCATTGGAGATGATCCCGGCTCCTTGTTGGTCGTCGTGGCGGGTGCAGCTCGTGATCATGTCGTTCGACGTCGGCCGTCGATGTTGTCCATCGCAACGGCCGAGACGCTGGCGGCCTGGTATCGCGATCAACCAGGCGGCCATGATGTCGTCGTCGATGTTGCCGGCAGCGGCCGTGGTGGCGGCGTTGCCCGGTGTCGTGGCCGGCGCCCGGGTCGGCGTCGTCCGGCTCATCGTCGTTATCTTGGCGGGCGAGGTCGATGGCCTCCTCCATCGAACGGGGCTCGAACCACTGTTGACGATCACTAACGACATATTTTTCCCGTCAACTTACTACCATAAAGGGAGTAAAACTATACCTTTTTATACTCATATACATTTATTACTAACATATTTCCACTTGTAGTGTTCGAAATGTATTTTGTAGTATTTATAATAAATACAGGTGAAAATACGTCCAAAGTACGCCATCCTAGAAAGCGCATTCCTGAAGATAACAAGCCTAGGGTGGAAATGGACCGAAACGACACAACTGGACCAGGCCAAGCCCACACTACAACTTTTCAGGCCCATTCAAGACAGCACGCCGAGGCTCGGACCAGGCCGAGCCCAAAGGGGAGGGCGCACCCAGGCGGCGGCCGCACCTCGATGGGGGGCGATTCGAGCCCGATCCGCTTTCGAGGCGGTACATTAAGTGCAGAATCGGGCGGTTTGGGTGTTGATGGCCGGTGCAACGTACCTGGACGCCCTGCTTAGGTCGGTTTAGGGGTAGTTAGGACATTTGGTCACCTCTCTCTTGTGTATAAATACCCCCTCTCTCTCTCTCATTCCACACACCACACTTGGAGTCACCACACCAGCACACTTACGCTCTCTACCTCACTCTCCACCACCATCTTCTTCTTCTTCTTCTTATTTGGCTAGCATTGGAGTAGAAGAGCTACAAGAGGAGGACTTGTAATCTTGGAGCAAAGTGAGCTTTAGTAATATATATCTTCCATGGATCTTTCTCCATTGTGCAAGTTCTATTTCTATGATCATGGTCTAACTTATGAATTAGAGTATAGTCTTGTTCATGTTCTAGTGTTGGTATATGAACTAGCATATAGTTTGTATATCATAATCTTAACGTGTTCATATTTTGTCACACCCCATTTCGAGGTTTCTTAATCACGTATTTGTGCAGGATCATGCACAAATATGCCTAATTAAGTATAGATATGATATCAAAAACTATACTTTTATTGCTATTGAGAAAAATATGATACAAAGTTTGGGGTTTACATGATTTGGCCTTAGGCCTAACTTCCTAAACCTATCAGAGATCCTACGCAGCACCTATACCAGGGGCTCCATTCCTCACGAGGCAACCTTGGAGTGCGGACAAACCCTTGGACTTACTCCTATTGCACGATCCTATAACTTGGTCACAACAACGTAACTCCTTCATGTGCATCTCCGTCCGAGGTACTCCTCATAGTTCCATCCTTGCGTCGGCCTTCGTAGCTTGATTTCCTTGGATACACTCCAACGGTGACATTCTAAAAATAGAAAAGAGGGGTGAGTACTTTTCGTACTCGGCAAGTCCCAATCGAGGGGTGAAAGGTTACCATTAGGGGTTGGGCCCTAGTAGAGCTTACTACTCTCACTAGTTCTGGTTTAATTATTATCCAAGCTCAAGGTAACAAGTACATACCAGATTGTGAATCTAATCACGGATGTTCCGGCCTAGCATTTGCCCATTCCAAGGGCGTGGCTATTCGAATAGATTTAGGTAAACTCTGCAGAGGTTGTACACTTTCCCCACACGATGGGCACCTGCCCTCGCCATGCGCTCTTGGCTTAAACAGACCCAACGAGATTGTACCCACTTGGATGCCTCCTAGGTTTCGGTATAATCCTACCACGACTTCTCGGGGTTGGAAATGGGAAGATCACCTAGCATCCCATTAGCATCGGCATTTAGGAAGATCACTTTCGGCCTCCGTCAACTTAACAATTTGTATACGATAACATTGCGCCAAAAAGTTTTACGTGGAGGATCACTTTCGGCAACCACGCCAACCGGACCATGGGGCCACTCTCCCCATGTCCGCTCCCGATAGATCGTTGCCCTACGCCGGCCACCTTGGATCGAAATTATACCTTAACCCAACGGGGTGTGGAATCAAGCCGCCCCATCTCGGCGTGTGGCATATATAATAAAACTAGGTAGAAGGTCCATGACGGTCCTTAGGGAAGCCCTAGGAAACCCTTACTAGGGCGAAGCTTCCGCCGAGACGATCCATCCACATGAATCGCCCCAAACGCTTTTTGTTGACTAAGCTCACTTCTTAAATCATGTTCCATATATTATTAACTAGTTAATTAAGTCAATTGGGGGTAAGGACTTGCCTCTATCCCCGACGAGTATATCCAAGGGTCTTGGTGGATTGGCTTGGCGTAGCGATGCTCCTAAATCCGTGTGGTCTCCGGTCGGCAAACATATCATAACAATCAAAGAACATTCCTACATGGGTTAGCTCCATCGAGGGGATGGATGGGTTAGCGACGTATATGCTCATGCATATGTATACGTCTAGGGTTAGCGGTGTTAGGTCCTAATCTATGGTTAGCCACACATTCGTGTATACCCGTGCGTCGGGCATATGTCATGCGTGTAGAGGGCACATATATAGGGCATGTGTTACTGAGTACACATACACGAGTATACGACTAGGTTAGAGGGGTTAGCCATGCATAGACATAATCGATAGGTATATACGTATATTTATTTATATTTCAAAATACCACTTTATACATTTTATATACGTACACAACCTATCGTGTATCTCTAGCATCACGGACAACTACGTGCGTGTATATTCGAGTATTTGTGTACGTGAGAGTGTACACGCATACAAGAATATACGGTGCGAGGTGTGGTTAGCGAAAGGGGTAAACTAGGGTTTACGTTAACTACGTTCTTGCGATTAAATATTAAATAAAGAGCACAACATAAGCTAGAATTTAAATGGGCACCAAATAATAGAGCAAGGGTATGAATAAATAGAGCCTGATTTTAGAAGAATTATGGAAACTGGAATGGAGTGATTTGGTATTGGAACGGAAAAGATATGAATTTCCAAAGTTTAATTTAGGATTTATAAATGAATTAGACTTTGGAAATTATTTCTGGAATTTTAGAATTTATGGAGCTGGGATATAAAAGCTTGGGTAGGGTCTGGGGTGTACCTAGTTTATATATAAATTTTCTGGGAATTTTTGTGTGCCTGGAAAATGGATTTTTAATGCCCTGGTGTACGATTCCCGGGTGGCCTTAGCAATTTCCTCGACGCTGACGCGCGGGCCCAGGAGTAGTGTGGGCCGGTGGTTACTGTGCCATGGACTCGGTCTGCAGCACCGTGAGCCGATCTAGGGTTCAGGTCCTCTTCTCTCTCTATTCCATGTACGCCAGGCCCATAGAAATAAAGAGGAAAAGGTGAGCCTATGGCACGTGGGCCCATGGGCATGTGACCTTTCCCCAATCGATTGGCCACGGTTGCTTAGCTGCTGCTGGCCCGTTCGTTGTTTCCGTTCCCATCGACGCGAGCAGAGAAAACAGAGAGGGAGGAGAACGGAGGCGAGGTACGCCGGCGGTGGTTGGACTCGGCTTGACGGCGGCGCATGGGCGGTGGAGGTGATGCGGCACGGTGGTGGCGCGTGGGCGAGGTGGGCAGCTGCGTGAGCGCGGTGGCGAGGCAGGGCACGGCCACGGCGCGCGGCGTGGTCAGTGCGGCCCCGGGCGGCGGCTTGCCTGACCGGCGGTGGTTGGGGCGGCGAGCGGTGGAGCTCCAGCACAGCGATTGAGCGCAGGGGCGGGCGAAGGCACGGGCACGGCGGCTCCATCGTCTTCGTCCTCGACTCGGCGACCATCGTGGCTGGGCGGCGACGAGCCTCGGTTGGCCGGCTCCGGCGCGGTGGAGGCAGGGCACCGTGTGCCCATGCAGGCCTCGCATCGTCCGTCCCGGCTCCGAGCTCGGGTGCCTTCTTGCCGGAGGCCACGGCCGGTATTTATAGCCGGTCGCGAGGCACCCGCGGCGGCGATATTTTCCGACACCATGGCTGAGCTCCAGCTTGTTCCGATGGGACGTGACGCGGCCGGCGTCAGTGGAACAGCGTCCTCGATGGTGGTCAGCAGCGGCATTGTGCGGCGGTCGAAGGGAACAGCGGCGGTTGCCGGAAAATATCCGGCGTCGCGACGCCATGCAAAGGCGGTGGAGCACAGGGAGTCTGCCGGGCTACTGTGCCATGGTCCCCGGCGCAGTGAATCACGTGGTGCTCGTGTGTTTGGGGAAACAGAGGAAGGAGGAGGAGATGACAGGTGGGCCCTGGGTGTAAGTGGTAGAGAAGGAAAGGTGTGATGGGACAGGTCGTGGCGGCAGCGCCATTGATGGTGGTGGCAGTCTGGCGACGGCACTGTTGGGTGGTCGATGGCAACAGGGGCAGCGCGTGCAGCTTGTGCGCGCGTGAAGCAGATGAGGAAGGGATGGAGGTGAGAGGTGGAGTTGACGGGTGGGGCCTGCTCGTCATATAGAGGAAGGGAAGGGAAGGGCTGTTGGGCTGTTGTTACGTGCTGGGCTAGGTGTGGGCTTGGGTCAGGTGCGTGCTTGGCCAAGTGGTGCAGGCCAGAAAGAGAGGAAGGAGAAGGAATAGGCCCGAGTAACTTATTTCCCATGTACAAGTATACTTTGTATTATTATTTGTTTACATATGTATTCATATATGCAACTGTCGTATATATATGAACATATGCATTAACATTTTGTATACGCATATACATGGGATGGCTTCATTATCTATTTCCCAGAAAAATAAACTAGGCATTGCGATATGGTTGGAATTTGGA
The DNA here is from genome assembly GCA_015847255.1 of Hyparrhenia diplandra. Lineage (NCBI taxonomy): Eukaryota > Viridiplantae > Streptophyta > Magnoliopsida > Poales > Poaceae > Hyparrhenia > Hyparrhenia diplandra. The sequence goes on from JADLZK010000482.1 coordinate 125,023, forward strand.
TAAATCGGTGGTGGGATGCTTGGTACTTCAAGGAGGGTTCAGGGAGGGTATTTGGTGGAAAGATCAATGATATTGTTCGATGAATCAAGGAAGGGGTTAGGGGTATATGGTGGTTTGAGGATGGGTAATTCAAGGGGGAGGTCCAAAGGGATCATTTGATGGTGATGACAAGGGAATGTTATTTGATGCCAAGATAAACTCTAGTTCGGCAAGCAAGTAGGCAAACAACATACAAGCACTCAAAACATTTATCCTAAAGAAAATCTATATGGTGAATTTGATGCAAGGTTTTCGAAAACGGGTTTTTGGTTGAGCGGGGAAAGTAAAGCCAAGTTTTAGTTGTAATTATAAAAAGTTTAAATTTTTAGTGAATTTTAAAATGATGCAAAAATACGGGTGTTACATATTTGTTCTTCATCGATCATCGTATGCATAACATGATTATAGATCGGATAACGGTTCGTCGTTCTTTTGGGTTTGCTCTTGTCTTAGTCCGTCCATCCGTAGGGTGGGGATCTGGGGGGGACAAGAGTAGTGCTCTAGTACGCGGGCATGGTGCCCGAGGTATTACGACACCTTCGAATATGAGAGCATGCCACGGTCGTGAGGGTAGGCGGGGTTGTGACAGCCCCTGTCCGTCCCTTGTAATCCCTCCATGTTCGCATGTGATGTAGGAGTTCGTAAATGCTTTCCATTGGGCCGGATGGTACCGGAAGTCTCCCCGTTATCCTAGACATAACCATGCTCATATCGTGTTAGCATATGATCCTAACTATTCATTGTAAGACCATGACTAGAATACATTAGATTACTCCATAGGACATTTGTTTATTCTTTATCTATTTTATTTATCCTTTCTGGTGGATTCTAATGTGTGTGTCACACTATCTATGAACCGTATTGCTTACCCTTGTTATGATCGAGTTGGTCTTAGCGTGCACACATTTCATCATCCAGATGCCATGCTACTTCTTATACAACATGCCTTCCTTTGGGAAAATATAAATAACGATACCCTGAATACTTCCGGGTGAAATGGTACAATGATAGATCCGTGCGCTTGCGGATGAAATATCAACTAATGGCAAGATCTATCACCGTTGATTGAAAGTGCGTTATCACCGACACGGTGGTTCCACTTAGTGATATCGACGGCTCATTTCTTAGCGCCGTCATTAGGGATGGGTTCTAAACCTGTTTCTAGTGATGACGATAAGAAATGCCAACAACCACTCGAGTGCCGTCCGCAGCGAGGTGCGCAAGCCTTCGCAGAAGAGGTCGCGCGCGGTGGCGTTGTCCCTCAAAATCCATGCGTGATGCATAGACCTCGAAAGGCGTCGATGTAGTCGTCCAGCTTGCCCCCGGGAGGGCGGCGCGTATGCCCCCATGGCGTCGAGGTGTCGGGGCGGGCCGGTGATGTCGCGGGCGCTGGTGAACTCGTCCCACTCGGGCGGGGACTTCTTCTTGGACAGTCGATGTACGAGGCAAAGAAGACCGGTGAGGTGGAAGGCAGCGTAACTCACGTAGTAGTCGGGTCGATGTCCGGGTTGAGCTCCTTGCGAATCCAAGAGGTCGGGGTCGTCGGTGCCGTCGAACTCCCCGGACTTGAAGGCGCGTGGCGTAGCGGGGGAGGGTGCAATGCCACGGGTAGCAGCCGATGTCTTTGGGCGCCGCGGTGGCGCGGTCGGGGGCCGAGGGAGGGGCGCCGCGGGTGGCGCCTGGGGGCGGGCAGGGGCGCCGCGGGTGACGCCGTCTCTGCCGGAGAGTCTGCGCGGTCGCGGTGTCGGAGGAGAGGAGAGGGTAGCCGGTGCTGCGGTGTCGTCGGCGATGACGTCGATGATGGCCGGTGCGTCACGCGTACCGGCGTCATCTACCTCCCTGGCCGGAGGATAGCGGGGTCGGGGCCGACGCCGAGGTCCGAGGCGGGAGGGGGCGGCGCCGGGGCTGTCCCTGGGGCCGGCCGTGCCTCGGCGGCGGCGGCGGCGCCGGGCCGTCCTCCGGCGTGGTCGTTGGCTGTGTGCAGGAATCCCTCGAGGCGGTGTACGATGCTCCATACGACGGAGGCGGTCCTCCATGTCGTCGGGCGCTTTTGATCCGGGCGCGGTTGTCGTCGAGGAGCGCCTTCAAGAACGCGTTGAACTCCCTTTATCTCGGAAGCCATGGGTGGTGGGAATCGTGGGGTCTCCGGATACCATTTGCCGGGGGATGAGATTGGGGCGAATTGACACGTGTGTTCGCCGCCCTTCGAAGCTTCGAGATGGCGCGACGGTGTGCAGACTTCTCGCCGGTGGCAAAGACGAGCAACGAGATGGAGCGGAGGAGCCGTGGGAGGAGGGGGGGGCGGCACGCGCTTTGCAGCGCGGGCAAAGAAGTCGCGGCTGGGCGGGAGAGGGGCAGGGGCGCGGCGGCGGTTGGGAAGACCGAGGGCGAAAAGATTTTTTTATTTGCTTGCTTATCCCCTAGAGATTACATGCCTCTTGCTTATATAGCCCGACTAGTGGGACTTGTAATCTAAGCAATCTCTATAAGGTTTCCTTATACGATCGGAATACCTTTACAAGCATATCCTAATTTATTCTTTCCTAATAAGGGTCTCCCTTATAGATGAGATATCCCCTTGCACACCAAAAATTACCTAAGATAATCCTAACTTGAATATGAAGCAAACTCGAGTCGTATGGAAGAGGGAAGGCGGCGGCGGGGGCCCGGCCCGCGGGCCTAGCCCCCTCCGGGGCCGGCGGCCGTCACGTTTGGCCCAATTAGCCACTTAGGAGTGGCCCAATTCAGTTCATGACAGTAGACTACACTTAGTACATATTGCCATATGATATCAGAGAAATGTAAATTAAAAAAAAATGTAGCACGATGAAACTGGTTTTACAAAATGAAGTATTACTATACAAATTGTAATTTTAGTTTCTGAAATTTACTCTTAACAAACCCAAATTTTCCTATTTACGAAGAAATTTAAAATAAAAAGGGATGCTAAAACAAGCCAGAAATAATACGAAAATAATTTCTTTTGCTTATTTTTTTTTACCAAAAAGACTGGGAGGAGAGATTTTAGGAAACAAGAGTATTTCATTAAAATTCCTTTCGCTTCTTGTCACCTTTGGTTGAGGTGGGTAATGTTTTTTTTTTAATCAAAGTGGGTAAAGTTGGAATGGTACATGAAAGGGAACTACTGTGATGGCATGACAAAGTGACAAGATACTTCAAAGGGAACTTCGTCTTCCTGTTCACAATCCTACTAAACCAAACACAACTGTACTACGGTTTCACTAATTGTCGAACATTCTCCTAGGGATTTTCATTATTTGGAAATTTTCAGTTCGGAAAATATATATAACACTTATATATGCAGAACATGTGCGGGGGTTAAACATGTGTTCCAAAATTTTTATAACTTTTGAGTTTTGACAAACAAAACTTACCATGACAACTATCAAGAAATAATAACTTATACTACACATAACATTTTTCTTGAAATAATGGCAAGAGTTATTGTCACAACCCGTTTTCGATCAACGCGAGAGGAAGAACGAGAGGCGTGACGTGGCGCGAGAATCGACGTCGACATGGCGATGGCGGCGGGACTGGCGCAAGCTGGCGGCGGCTGGCGGCGGCGTGGCGGCGTGGCGGCGGCGGCGACAGAGGAAGCTGGATAGGTAGGGTTAAACCCTAAATTATTTCTTGATTGATTGTCTCACAATAGTTGTCCCCATATTTATATGAGGGGTTTACAGATGCTAAGGGGCTAGGCCCATTAGTCTTTTTTTCTAACTTACTTTAATTGTACTTAATAAATTTACTAATAAAGCTAGATAATAATTAAATATTCAGCCACTCCGCTTATTCCGGGTGACTCTGGCCGACCGAGTATAACAGATTATGATGCTCGGTCAAGACGAATGTAAACCTAGGGTAAATAATATTGATAGCGATGATGAAAAGGAAGCACGCTGGACGCAGTCCTCGACCACGTTTGTGGAAATTTAAATGAGGACTCGCATGTTGCGGACAATGTTCATATTATAGATCCGTCTCCTACCCGGCGTAGGAAAAAAAATATAATAAGTCTAAATATCCTAAAAAGCCTAAAACTCCTTCTAAAATAGTTATAAAATGAAAGGTGTCTTCGAAATAGCGAGAGGTCTTGCGAGACTTGGCTAAACACAGATTTTTGGCAGAATTAGTTAAAGAAGAGCGAGATAAATTTTATTGCTATCTCTGAATCCGGTCAAGACTCTTTCCCGAATCATGTTCTCAAAAACCTTTGTGGAGGGTGTGACTTTATTTGGCATGCTATGGCTCCTCATGGTAGATCCAGGGGTATTTTACTTGGAGTGGACGACTTTTTTTGATATTGGAGCCATTGACAAAGGGAATTTCTATGTGAAGTTCACCTTACGATATAAAGCAAATGACTTCAAGTTTGTCCTTTATTCTATTTATGGACCAGCACAACATCAAAATAAGAGTGCTTTCCTCGCTGAGCTAGCTAATACATGCTCGAAAGAAATTCTTCCTTATCTTATTGGAGGGGATTTTAATATTATCGTAAGCACGAGGACAAAAGCACCGGGGACATTGACCCTAAATGGCCAAACCTTTTTAATGCGGTCATTGAATCTCTTGATCTTAGAGAAATCAACATGTCATGCCGCCAATTTACTTGGGCTGGACTAGAGGATAACCCAACTTTTGAAAAGCTTGATCGAGTCTTAGTTAGTATTGATTGGAGGAATCAATTCCCACTAACTACGGTTGAGCCTAGAGATCGAAATATTTCCGACCATACTCCCCTAGTTATTAACGCTGGTGCGTCGACCCACCGGACACAGGTTAGACCCTTCCGATTTGAAAGGGGGTGGCTAATAAGGGAAGGTTTTTATGACATGGTTGCAAATGTCGGCAATCACGAAACCTCGGGATGCAACCCTTTAGAACGTTGGCGGCACCAAAATCCGTAAACTAAGACAATATCTTAGAGGGTGGGCTGCAAAATACTGCAGGAACCTACAAGAAAGAGAAGAAGACTTTTTAGCTCTATTACACGAGCTAGATAAAAAGTTGAGACTGTTTGTCAATCTGATCAAGAAATCAATCTCAAACAATACATAAATGAACGCTTAGTTTCTCTCTTGAGAGAAGAGGGAACTAAAATGGCATGAGAGAGCCAAAGTTAAATCCTTATTAGAGGGAGATGCAAACACTAGGTTCTTTCACTTAGTGGCTAACGGAAAACATCGTAAACAACATATTTATAGACTTGAAAATGATCAAGGAGTTGTTATTGGTGACGATTGTCTCAAAAGCCACATTACAAACTATTATAAAAACTTTTTTGGTCCACCGGACAGCATCGATATGACTCGATGGAAGATCAAATTATAGATATTCCACAAGTTACCCCCCAAAGGAAAATGATATCCTCATCGCTGACTTCATTGAATCGAAGTGAGGGAAACCATCTTCAAATGGAACATAATAAAGCTCCGAGGACACGATGGTTTTCTGCCGAATTTTATCAGGTTTTTGGGAGGTAATCAAGGACGATCTTACGTCCATCTTCTATGAATTCCATAAGGAGGCCCTAGATCTTTTTAGTCTTAATTTTGGAATAATCTCCCTAATCCATAAAACCCAAAATGCGACTACAATTCAGCAATATAGACCAATTTGTGTCCTTAATGTTAGTTTCAAAATTTTTATAAAAATTGGAACTAGTGATTGAATAAAGTAGCTAAGACAGTAGTGAGCCCGACGCAAACGACATTTATGCCAGGGAGGAATATCATGGAAGGAGTAGTTATCCTACACGAAACTATCCATGAAATACATACTAAGAAAAGGAATGGCGTCATTTTCAAAATTGATTTTGAAAAGGCGTATGACAAGGTCAAATGGTCCTTCCTATAGCAAACTCTACGCATGAAGGGGTTTTCCCCTAAATGGTGTATATGGGTTCAGAACATGGTCTCGGGGGAGTGTAGGGGTTAAAGTCAATGATGATATTGGTCCCTACTTCCAGACCAAACGAGGCCTTAGACAAGGAGATCCACTGTCACCTATCTTGTTTAACATTGTTGCTGATATGCTAGCTCTTCTCATTAACAGAGCAAAAGTCGATAGACAAATAAGAGGGATTATGCCACATCTAATTGATGATGGTTTATCTATCCTACAATATGCAGACGATACCATTATCTTTTTAGATCATGACCCGGAGCAGGCAAAAAATCTTGAACTTTTGCTTTGCGTTTTTGAACAGTTATCGGGTCTCAAGATAAACTTCCACAAGAGTGAAATCTTCTGTTATGGTGCTGCAAAAGAGATGGAACATTATTAAACAACACTCTTTGGATGTAAAGCTAGAGAATATCCCTTTAGATCTTTGGGTATCCCAATGCACCATAGACAACTCCTAAACTCTAAATGGAAAAAGGTTGAAGAACGCTTTGAACAAAAACTTGTTTGCCGGAAAGCTAAATACCTATCCTCTGGGGGGAGCTTGTACTACTTAACTCTATCTTAAGCAGCCTCCCAATGTTCATGATATCCTTTTTTGAGGTTCCAAAAGGAGTCCTCAAAAATCTTGATCAATTCAGATCAAGATTCTTCTAGCAAGGGTCTACAGATAAACACAAATATAGACTCGCTAAGTGGGACATACTCTGTAAGCCCTAAGGATCAAGGTGGTCTTGGAATTCTAAATTTACATTTACAAAACAAATGTTTATTGGCCAAATGGATTGTCAATCTTATAAACACCGATGCACCTGGCAATCCTTGCTAAGGAATAAATATTTGAGCTCCAAGACTATAACCCAAGTGTCAGCCAAACCCAATGACTCTCATTTCTGGAGAGGCCTCATGCATATTAAAGATGAGGTGCTTGATAAAGGTTGTTTCCTAATTAAAGATGGAACCAGCACAAGGTTCTAGGATGATACTTGGTTAGGTGATAAGCCACTAAAACTTAGGTACCCGAGCTTATATAATATAGCAAGGGATCGACATGCAACGGTTTCGAAAGTTATGTCCTCTAATCCTCTTAATATTTCCTTTAGGAGATCTTTAGTGGATACTAACCTCTTGCAGTGGCTTAACCTTATAGCTCAGATCTCCAATGTGGCCTTGGGGGATGGTAAAGACTATTTTAAATGGCCTTTATCCAGATCCGGAGTTTTCTCGGTCCGGTCTATGTATCTTGATGCCATAGATACAACGTCACCCTTCCATCATAGGAGAATCTGGAAATGGAAAATACCTCTAAAGATAAAAATCCCTCTGGTTTCTTCAAAGAGGTGTCGTTTTGACTACAGACAACCTTGCTAGGAAAAATTGGAAAGGGAGTCAGAAATGTGAGTGTTGTAATATGAATGAAACTATCCAACACCTCTTTTTTGACTGCCCTTTTGACAAGATGATTTGGAGGATTAATTTCTATGCTACAAACCTTACCCAACCTAGTTCTATTGACCATATGTTTGGTACTTGGCTTAATAATCAACATAAACAGACTAAGCCATTGATCCGGGTTGGAGTGTGAAAGGTCCTAATGGCTAGGGGGGGTGAATAGCCTATTAAAAATTCTACGAAAAACACTTAACAAGGCGGTTAGTAAAAAAGATGGCGAAGCAAAATGTGCGGTGCTACAAACTAGATATGCAAGCCACAAGTCAAATATAGCAACTCTAATATCTCTAAGTCCACACAAGTGCTAGGTCACTAGTTTACTCCTAGGTGAGCAAGATAATCTAACTAATTTTACCACTAGGAGCTAAACTATACTAGTCAACTAAACAACCTATGCAAAGCTACACAAGTATACTAGTGAAGGTAATGCAAAGAGGCTAGAATACAATACCACCGCGGAGTGTAGAGGTTGTTGCCAATCACCGTGTACAATGAGAAATCTCCAACGAGCACAAGACACAAGACACGATGATTTTTCACCGAGGTTCACGTGCTTGCCGGCACGCTAGTCCCTGTTGTGGCGATACACTCACTTGACGGTTGCTAAGCTTAATGGCACAGTGCCAAATCCCTGGTGGGAGCTCAAGCACACCGATCACAAGAGAGGATCCACAAGCCACGAGCAATCCACTAGTGCTCCTTTCACGAATCTCCCGCGGGGTAAGGAACAACCCCTCACAAACCACCGGTGTGGCCTCGAACAAGCTCCAATCGAGCTCAACACCGCCTCAACCTCCAAGCCGCTAGGGAACCAAGCAAATTCCCAAGAGAAACAAGATCCCGCAGCTCCTCCAAGGATGAAGTGCCTCTAAATGCAATCAACAATGCAAATGCACTTCTACCACTCTCAATCTCACCAAAGATTCGAAGTTTGGATGAAGAGATGAGTGGAGTGGAGTATCTCAAGCTCACAATAGAGTTAGAGTGTTCAAAATGTGCAAGAGAAAGCTCACAAACCCGGCCAACCAAGTATATATAGTGCCTCCCACGAAATAGAGCCGTTGTGCTTTTTTTACAAGATCGACGGACTCGCCCGACCGGACGCACTGGTCGGTCGGCGTCCGGTCGCAGCCGACCGAGTGTCCGATCAAAGCAGACATGCCTCTTGGCCCCACAACTGACAAGTTTCTTCATGCTTCCGGTCAAGCCCAAGAGCAAAGTCCAAAAACATGCTACGTGGATGTTTCGATCGGACCGTCGACCGAACCGTCCGGTCAAAACCGAGTCCGGTCGTCGGCGTCCGGTCGATGCTTCCGGTCGCCATTTCCTGCGAAATCCAGCCTTGTGTTGTCGCCTTTGCTTCAACCTTGCTTCGTCTCTTGCCATATGTTGCCAACACGTCGAGGATGATCTCAATATCATATATGTTAGCATGTCGCGATCGGTTTGGCAAGAACGAAGTTAGTGCTCTCAATCCTAAATGCAATATGCAAGTCAATTGGACCTAGAAGCACTTCACCAAAGTATTAGTCGCAGCATCCCCTCTTGATAGTCGGCCATCTATCCTATAATGTGATCACACGCTCTATCGTGTCTTGATCACCGAAAGAAAACCCTATCAAGTTATACCTTTGCCTTGATCTCCGAGTTCCTCTCAAACCGACAATCCGAGCTTGACGATCCATCATGTCCATCATCATCGTCCATGTTCATGATCATCATGCTCCACGTCATCCATGCAATCCTATCTCTTAAGTCACACTTAGAGCAAAGGATTAGCATAACAAGTGTGTCATCAATTTCCAAAACCAAACATGAGATTTCAGAGTGGCTGCTTTATTCTAGGCCATCTGGAGATGTCGCAATGACACGATTTTTTTTAAAATAAAATCTAACTCTATTATGCAGGTTATCTTCAGGGGAGCTTATTGGCTACGCTTTTGGGCCCAGCTGCAGCGTGCTGAGCAAGCAAAGGACGCCCTCGTTGTGTTGAGTAAGCAATTGGAGATGGTTGCTTTAGAAATTTCCAATAGAGGGTGGAAGCATCTTTTCCGTTTGCTTTAATTCCTATGTCTATGTTACAGACACTTGGCTTGCGTTTGTTTTTTCTCATTCCAAAACTTTGTAATAATTGGCTGTGTACATCCCTGAATGTAGTAGCTGGATTTTATTATCCATTATCGAAAAAATGTACAAAGAGGGTAGCCAAACGTGGTGGAAACACACGACACACAAAAGGCTCACCTGCCCAAGCCTCACAAAAGAGTACAAAATTGCCATGAATCATCACCGTCGATCATGATTGCAAAGCAACTAGTAGCTCCGACTTCTCATGACAGACCCCAAACGATCCTAACATAGATATGCCGATGACCTGAAGCAAAAGGCCGCACCAGGTCATTACCGCCAAGCTCAAACTGAGGAGCAGCTCCTGCACATAAGCTTATAAATAGTATAAGCAAAACGAGTTAGTTAATATCAAAATTCTAATGGAAAAAAAAAAAAATGAAAGAAAAAATACGACGGCTTACGTGTTAATTTGCGGAGAGAAGGGGGAAGCCTGGAAGGTCAGGTCCATTGGGCATTGCCTCTCCACCATGCTTGGAGCGAATGTTCATGAGTCATGCATAGCGAATGCTCATGAGTCATGCATGACCTTGAAATTGGGGCTCTATTGCCTTTACATGGTCATATATATTTTAAGGTTTGGCTGTGTACATTCTCGGATGTAGAGGCCGGATGTTCTTACTCATCCATTATCTAAAATATATATATTCTGAGGATGTCGTGGACGTGTTGTTGGGGGCATATATCTTTTCCCTATGCTCTTCTAAATCAAATTGGGAAACAAAAAGGAAGAAGGGAGACCTTTTAGAAAGAAAAAAATTGTAAGAGTAAACAAGGAAGAGAGGTGTCGGTGGCGTTTATGCTCTGTTTCAGATTAAAAATCAACAAAACTTTCTTGTTTTTGAAAAAAGGAGATCGAATAAGAGGATTGCGCATGCTTAAAATCTAGCGAAGTCAACTTCCGGGGCTGGCTAGGTCCAAACGATATGGGGAGTGAAATTACCGTGAATGGCAGGGCAAGATGAAGAGATAATTTTGTTTATTTTTTTTCTCCCATCTGCAAGGAATCTGAACACGAGTGAATTGATGTTACGTTGCCACCACGGCACTTCGCTTCATCCTTGACAAGTCGGTTTTCGTGAGATTAGAGAAATCGGCCGCCAAAACCTCCGCTGGTTTTATAATTTGCATCACACGGTTGATTAAGTTGACAAGAACAACTTAACCACTTGATTTCTGGTCGGTCAACCAAAAATACTAACATTAATCTACTCTACCACGAGGAGCGCGTATTAGTCCGATTTGATTAGATTAGATTAGCTCCTCAATGAGCCCCGTTAGCTACTGCTGCTCCCGCGGAACGAACAAACAAGCTACGCCGAGGACGCGAGGAAACGGCACAGCAAGAAGGGACCATTCGACCACTTGGTTACCGTGCTTCGTCATCCTTTGTCGCACTCCTGTAGATGACGTTCGGCAAACTACGTCAGGGCACCGGTGGATTACCTCGTCATCAGCGTGTCCTTCTCGGGGACCAGACTCCAGACAGACCATTTTATTTCGTTTCGTGCGATCGCGATCCGAGACAGCAACCCAATCCAATTTGATAAGCTACGACTTGACTTCACCGGAAAACTTGTGACGTCTTGGCAGCGCACGTCAGGAGTGACGCACAGTGATGAGATGACGGGGCACGGATGTGGCGAGGCCCCAACTGCCCGAGGCCATGGTCAAGTCTTCTTCGTCTTCGTCTTCGCCAACAACGGCACATGGTATACCGACCGCGCATTCCTTCCCTATATAACATGGACCGCAGCGTCCACGCACAAAGTTCACGTTCCCCTAGCCGGCCGTGTACCCATTTTTAACCTTTTTATTAAAAAAACACCGTAGCTCTGTTATTACATTGTTACATATACAGCAAGACGTGAAGGTGATCACTGCCCACTGACCATGGACAGCAACGGCGAGTGCTCGTCGCCCACCGCCAGCGCCGGGCTTCTGCCCCTCTTCGGCCCATCGCCGCCGCAGCCGGTCAGTCCACTCCACCGAATGCTTTCCATCGCCTAGTCTGGTCACTCACAGTCACTGATGACACTAGTGGCTTTCATGCGTTTATTGGTTTGATCGATCAGGCAGCAGAGGAGAGTCTGGAGGAGAAGCTGAGGCGGCTGAGCGAGGAGAACCGGAGGCTGGCCGCCGCGCTGGACGCCATACTCGCCGACCGCTCCAACCTGCCGCGAGCGCTCGCACCCACCACCACGTCCCCGCCGGGCCAGCAGCAGCAGGGCAATGTGGCTCTGACGACCCAAGCGGTCACCGTGGAGCCACGGCCCAGGCTGCGCACGGTGCGCGCGCGTGCTGAGCCGGCGGACGCCGACGCCAACCACCTCAAGGACGGCTACCACTGGCGCAAGTACGGCCAGAAGGTGACGCGCGACAACCCCTACCCTAGAGCCTACTTCCGCTGCGCTTACGCTCCATCCTGCCCCGTCAAAAAGAAGGTAAAAGATTGGAGTTCTGCTAAATATCGTTCTGCAGATCGGAGTTCGTTTCAACAAATTTGACTCTCTTTTTGTTCAAAATTTTAAAAAACGACGCAGGTGCAAAGAAGTGCAGATGACAATTTGATGCTGGTGGCGACGTACGAGGGTGAACACAACCATGAGCAACGTGCCCAGAGCGAGTACTCTTACGCCAATGACGCATCGCCGAGCCAGCAGAACCAGGCCGCCGCCGGGTCGTCGTCGTCGGCACTGCCGTGCTCCATCATCTCCATCAATTCGTTGGGCCGGACGATCACCCTTGACCTGCAAGCAGACCAGCGGCGGCAGCCATCGAGTTCGAACGCTGAGGCGGTCGTCGTCGGGGAGATCGTGACGCCTGAGCTTCGGAAGGTTTTGGTGGACGAGCTCGCGAATTTGCTCAAGAACGATTCCGAGTTCATCGAGTCGCTGGCCATGGCCGTGGCGGATAGGGTGATGGAGAGATTACCTGCAGGGCACATATTCTGATACAAAGACTGTATAAAATCACGCTCGTGGATGGATGCAAAATAAATGTGAATATACTTGTCATCATCAGAAACAACTGTTTTATAAAATGTTTCTCACCGTCTAAATTGAAACGGGACCATTCGACCACTTGGATCAGCATGAAACCATAATCTTGGATCATGAAACAAGTACGGGTTTGCTTAAGTGATTAGTTTCATTTATGCAAAACTGTCATGTTCCAAATGGAATTTAAATGAATAGACCATTTCACACCTGGTATACGAAGGAAGTTGGTAAATCATTTTCGAACCTAATACCAACCAGTGTGATGTATTGCTTCTCTTTCTTGTCTTATCGATTGCTTGTGTTTTAGGTTCTATGTCACTGTTTTAAAATTGTACTAGTCATTTTTAGTTTTGTCCAAAGTCAAATTCATCTAAGTTTTATCAACTATTCTTAAAAATATATATACTAATATCTACAGTACAAAATAAAGTAGTATTAAGATCTATTTTAAGGTCATATCTAATAAATCTTTTCTATATGTTTTAGGTGCCTATCTATTTTTTTTAATAAATGTAGCAAAGCTAGAGAAGTTTAATTTAAAACAAGATTAAAACAACTCCAAGAGACTCTCTAAATCGTTCTTAAATGTTACGAATAAAGATTCGGTGAAAAAACTAACCCCGTAGCTAAATATTATCCTACCATGGGATATCTAGGCTCAAAAGAATCGTCTTGTAATGTACATCTAAATTGTGCAATTAGTTATTTTATTGACCTACATTTCATACTCGGACATACGTCTTTTATGTATTTAATGCTTCGATGTGATTAAAATTTTGGAGAAAAGTTAAGGAACTAAACACACCCAAAGAAAAAAGAAAAGAAACGAAAAAGAAAAGGAATCTGACGTCAGGGAAGCTACGTATGCACAAGTGTTCTCATGGTGGCGTTACAATGCTTGATAGGAGAGTGAAAATTATTGTCCTCGAAGAAAATGACCTCAACAAGTTGACAGCGTGCGCTTGACTTGTAATTAACATGTAAAAGCCATAATAGAAGACGTACTTATGATTCTAAACTAGTCAAGCGTACGTGTCGACAATGACGAGGTAGAATATTAGTGACTTTGAATCACGAAAGTACAAATCTTTATGTTAGGGTCACCACAGAGGTACAAAAGTTTGTCGCAAAGCCATGGAAAAGGGATCCAAACCAAAGAGTATGCATAGTTAGGCTTGAACTTTGGTGGTTGTATATGTACAACACGTGTCACAACTTCACTTTTTCCATTTTTCCAGTACAACACGCACACATGGAAACATGCCAGAGGGCTACTTGTCGTTGTGGGCGGCAATCAGCTAGTAGGGATTAGGGCAACTTCAACAGTTCCGATATCTCTTTTTTTTTTTTTTTCCTAAAATTGCTATCGAGGTATTCGATCCCATATTCATATTATACAAAAAAAAAAAAGGTATAAGGATGTGTGGTGCAACGTGCCATCCCTTTATACAAAGACAAATATATAAGTGTGCCATCTCCTATTTGATACCCTAATGTCCTCTTGTGGTCCTCCATTCTCGATGCCGCACACCAAAAGCGATGGAGGTGCACACCTTGGTGGTGGACCTAGAGAAGCTAACGAGGCCAGGAACTTGTGGATCCGAGGACTTGTCGAAGCAGCGGCCATGGCCATGTTGTTTCCCACGAGCTCCTTTTCGCCATAAAGCAAGAAAAATGAGGGGGCTCATAATGTGGCAAGTGATGAAAGAGAATCACGAGTAGCATCACAAAGAAGTGCTCGTACTAATCTTCACTAATTGTGTCGTGGCGGAGACCCATACTGCTTCTGGATGAGCAATCGTTGGTAGGTAGCTTGATTCGCTGCTTGTTGTGCTTGTATGTATCGCCGCTTTGTCGTGCACACCTTCACCGCTTGTTGCACTTGTATGTCCCAATATTGGTAGAACTAACCTAGACAATCTCGCCTAGCTAGTTGTGGATTGGGCCATGTTGCAGTTGTGAATTGCAAATGGAGGAAAAACTATCACCAGGGAGGAAGGGGGGTGAAGCTGGTATCCCTTTTGTTTGAGGGAGGGATGAGGACTTTTCGAGGGCTCAAGAGAACAATTAAGGAAATGTGGATTGTTTTCTTGTCTCCTAAAAACATGGTTCTACCAACTCGTAAAAAAAAAAAAACATGGTTCTACCCTTTCATTTCCTATTTGACTTTTTTTAAAAGATATGGATTTTTGCTATTTTGCTACAGATGTTCTAACGAGGTGAAGGGCCAGAGCACGATGCAGAGTACAACCATAGTGGAGAGCAATGAGGGCGTGATGGCATGCGACCGGTGAGGAGCATGAGACCATAGGAGGGGGCCTAATGGTGGTGGTGTAGCATGAGGGGGCCAATGGTGATGGAAGAGTCGAATTGGGGTGGATTTCGGAGTGATTGGAGCATCATTGACGTTTGGTAGAAGAGTAGCACTAAGACTTTGGTAGGTGTGTCCTTGGTTATTGCTTGATTAAACCAAAGGTTATCCTAAATAAGGTAGCGCTAAGACTTTGGTATGAGCACGCTTGGTTATTGCTTAATCTTCTTTCAATATCCTATTATGAAATATATATATAGGTGTCCTCAGACACGGTCTGAAAAAAATATTGGTAGATGCACACATACTCCCTCGGGATGGTATTAGAAGTCGTTTTGGACAAGGTTTGAGTCAAACATCGGAATATAAATCATTAATAACTTTTAAGTTGTTGAGTTTGTAAATTTAAAAATTATATGAGTAGATTTGTCTTAAAGAATACTTTGATAAAAGCATACATATATCACATCTCCATAAATATTTTTATAATAATAAGAGGTTAAAGTTGTGTTTTGGAGACCGTGTCCTTGTCCCTAAACGACTTCTAATACCATCCCCTGGAGTAAGTATATATACATAAGTTTATGGTATACCGTACTTCTTTCCAAAATACCTTGTTCGGTTATTGAACTTGAACCTAATTTTACAGCCTCACTGCACTAACACTGTTCCACACTTGGCTAGCTTCGGTCCACAATGACGTCACTGTGGCAACCACGGCATGCGTCAGACTGCAGGCGTCATCGCTGCAAAGTGGAGCACGCACGGCTCGGGTGAAAACGATGCCACGCACGTACTCCCTCCATCCCCTTTTAACTGTCGTCGGGAGGATGGACACGGGAATTAAGGTAAGTGGCGGATGGCCAAAACACCCTACGAAATAATCATTGCGTTCCGCAGTGTCGAGTGGTGGCCAGATTTGGGAGGCCGCGAGTGGTGGCCAGGTGGGGCTTGTCCGACTGCATGTCTGCATGCAGTGCTCTGCTCGGTGGTGGCATAGACCTGGCACAGCTAGCAACGATAGGGAACGTCAACAATTTTGAGACGAGTAACTGTAGCTTCGACGTCAAGAAAACGGGACGGAGGGAGTACGTGCAAGTGGAATGCATGATTTTCTTTCTCAATAATGACTTCCAGCGGACTTGACCAAGAGCCTCATCTCAAGTCGTGGCTATTTCTCCGCTGGGACACTGTGAACACGGAGAAAATCATCTGACGCATGATTGTCGACCAAGTCTCATGCATCGATCTCTCATGGTGGGGTGCTGACAAATTGTGTACGATTTTTTTTTTTTTTTTTTTTTTTTTGTGGAAACAGGTGATCCATAAGAAAGAAAGAAAACAAATGAAAATAAACTTCACAATTATAGAGACCGAAAAACCATTTCGGTCTTGTGTGTTCATAACCATAATTTGGCATTACAAAACAAATGGCAAAGAGCCAAAACACGTGACAAACAATTCCCTCTCGCAGAGCACACGAGGTGTGTGGGAACCGGAGGCTCGCAAGATTGGACCAAGCGAATTGAATTTAGCATCCGAGATCAATTGAGAACAAAACCAAAATAATTAAATAAATAAATAACCATACGTTCAATTATTGAACCTAAATAAAAAAAAATAAAACAGATAGCACAATGGTTTTCTTCCTCCGTCCAAGGCTACCTCTTTTATTTACTCTCTTTGCTTTTCTTATTAACGAACACTCGCTAGAAGATGTTGAGGTGAGCTTATACTAAACCTAACGTCACTCGTCAGCAAAATGGTACGTCACAATACTATACCAATAGAACACGTCACGCAACCGGACTGAACGGGTGTTGCCGTACGCGCGCCGCGCAGAATATGACCCAAAGGGTTGTTAGCATGTGCTTGACTCTCTGGATAGCACGCACAGGCAGCCTGCATAATTTGATTTAAAGACTTGACCCAAATGTGAATGTAAAAAATGCTACAGTACCCGTCACATAAAATCTTTTAATACATAAATAAAGTATTAAATATAGTTAAACAAAAACTAATTACACAGTTTGACGAAAAAAAATGCGAGGCGAACCTTTTAAACCTACTTAGTCTATAATTAGACAATAATTAACAAATACAAACAAAAAGTACTACAAGAAGCGAACCCAAAATATTTTAACAACTAAACACCCAACGGTTTTTTTGTTGCATACCACTAGCCTGCCTGCCCGACATGTGCTAACAAAGGGGCAGTGGTGGGAGCGCCGTCCGCGCCACATGCACCGGGCGCGACGTGGCGGGCCCCACGCCGCCCACGCCAACACGGTCAACGCCGCCCGCCCGCCGATGGAAGCGCCGGTCGCGCCACATGCGATGGCGCGACATGTGTAAAAATCGCACCACCGAGTGGGCGCGACCAAAAAGGGATATGCGGTGCAAAATTTTTTCAAACCAGGGGACGGATTTGAATTTTTTTAAAAAAGGGTTAAATTTCACAAAAACCCCCGACTTGACAACCCTTTAAACTTTTTTTTTAAAATTACACAATAATATAATGGAGACGCCCAAGTCACAACACACGCACACTCACCTCTATGAACACACGTATGTAAATTCTACCCCTATGATCATCTTCAAAGGAATGAGCCGACAAATTTTGAAGTTCACGAAGTCACCATACAACGTATGCGCCCAACACGCACGCACACTCACCCCATTAACACAAGTACACAAACCTTACTCCTATGAGCACCTTTAAAGAATTGAGCCGACAAATTTTGAAGTTCACGAAGTCACCATAGACGCCTCACCGTCGACTTATGGGACGCCACCTACCACTTAATGTATAGTGCCGAAAAATCATGAAATAGATCTAGAAAAATGCGAGCACCATGGTCAAGTCGAGGACTTAGCCCTGGCAGGCAAGTTCCACTACAAGGAACCCCAACCACCGATCTATGATCAGTTCGCTCATTAAGTCCGCGAGCACCATGGCCAAGTCGAGGACTTAGCCCGGGCAGCAAGTTCCACTACAAGGAACCCAACCGGTGATCTATGATCGGTTCGCCCATTAAACTGCGAGCACCATGGTCAAGTCAAGGGCTTAGCCTGGTGGGTAGGTTCCATCACAAGGAACCCAACCAGCTGATATACGATCAGTTCGCCCTTTACGCTTTCCTTAACTTATTACATACGTGTCTATAAGATAAGATAGTATATTATATTATCTTGTCACTAAAAAGAATATAATGTTTCGGCTAGAAAAAGTAACAACTTTTGGAAATTCAATCAAGATATTGATTGAACGGAATTCAAACAAAAGAGAACATGTTGATTTAAGCTCTGTGGTTAAATTTGCAAGCACTCCTTTTGTTACATGTTGTTTTATTCTAAGTGCTTTCAGGAATTAGGTGCATTTTGAAGACTTTTAGCTTCCCGCACTCATCCACTTCTAGATATTGGAACATCTATAGTGGTTATGAGTCAACTTTTATAATTGAAGAGTGTCCAGCAAACGCAAAATCGGTAATGTCCAGGAACAAATACCACTACTTAAGAGAGTGTTCTACGACAAATTTATCCGTGATAATTAAGTCCGCTTACATTGTGGTTGCACGTCTTCCCCTGGTTCACACCTAATTTAATTAGACTCAATATATTAACCAAATAAGCTTAAAAAGATATGTCAGGACAATAGTGGCGTAGCTGATGTGAGGATGCGTCAGACTCATGACATCAGTAGAGAAAATATCATCAGCACTTCGCGTGTCAATTGCCAAGTGGAACAGCTTAGCTGAAAAAGACCGCTACTTCCGCACGACTTGACGAGCGATACAGGTTTTGTTTTGCAAGGACCCAACTACTAGCTTCCTGTTGACTTGACCCCGTATTCCTTAGCCACTACGGAGTATTACTATTGGCTAGTTGTGGGGTAACTGATCAACTTTCTCAAATAGGCAATGAAACATAACATGCACATGAGCCATTCCAGCAAGCCGTGGACCACGATACAGTGCATTAGAGCATGGCAATAATAGAGCTGTTATCAGCTTGTTCGGCGGGCTGTTTCAGCCACCAGCGAAGAGTGTTTTTCTCTCACAACAAATCAACACCAGTCAGCTAGCCAGCGGTACTCACATAAGTGTCTCCAATTTGTTTTAAAAAGTCTTTCTCCCCTATTCCTCCTCACATACTGGTATTTATGCCCACTAACACATATGCTTTTGTGTCTAGCTTGGTGCTTGCATGGGAACCAAACTCTCATCTCTTCTCTCCTCCACATCAGCATTTGCTTGGCTATAAGCTCATTATTGTACCTGCTCTTGTACTAGTATATTCTCTTGTACTATAAGCTCTTGTACCACACCAAACTCTCATCTCTTGTACTAGTATATTTTGTACCTGCTCCGTAATTTTCATATCTATCAACTCATCTTAAAACTGTCTCTAGAAGCTACCTTCCCAACCCACCGATTCTACCCGTGGGGTCAAAATAAATTCAATACTTCCTTCTCCCTTCCCATATCCTAACCATTCTCTCTCTCTCTCCCTCTCTCCCCTTAGTGCCGACTTCTTGGTCACAAGCACCATGACCAAGTATGGGCTATAGGTGTGCAAAACGGTGGACGGTAGCATGAACTGGTGCGGAATGATGGACACACAGATGAAGAGGGAGAGGGAGAAGGGCGCGGTCACAACCAAGGTGGTGGCGAGGGAGGCGGCACAGACGAGGAGGGACTAGTGGATAACAAAAGAGAGAAAGGAAAGAAAATAGACATAGGTGTGAAGGAAAAATAAAAGAACGAAAAGATGAAAAGAAAGAAGAAAATAGAAGACATTATGAATAATTCACTATTAGCGGTTATTTTTACCAAACTTGAGCTATCGGAACAAAAAAAAAAATGCTGCTCCACCAGAGAAGATAATAGAGCCGTAGCAATTTTTGCTTAAACCAAAGCTTTACAAAGGCAGCCTGAAATAATCATGGTTTCTTGTGGATGAATTACAGGATAGCACGGATGATTTTTCCTTCTGCTCACCATCAATTCATACCACTAAAAAAACTTGATTCGTGGTGGCAAGACAGCTCCTGGTATTTTCTCTTAAGAAGAAGATCTTCTCACGGATCGAGAAAAATCCCCGAATGTCATGACCCGCCGCCACATAAGGCCTAAGGCCCGTGCGCGCGCGGGGCTCATGGCCGGCCGCCGCCGTCATCCGCCGTGACTTGCCACGTTATTTGCTTCGTCATTAAGTAATAGAATATTTAGGGAATAAAAGATAGGAATAAAATAGGAAAGGAATACGATTGCTTGTAAAAGGGGTATTCCAATCTATAAGGAAACCTCTAGATCTTTCTTAGCGGGCAAGTCTCCCTCGGACTATAAATACAAGGGGCATGTAATCGTTTACAATTAAGAAGAAATAAATTAAAGGGGTAACTCCCAACAGCTCTCCAGCCCTAGGCTCTCTCTCTCTCTCCCTCACCTCGCGCACACGCGCCGCCCGGCCCCGCCCGCCGCCGCCGCCATGCCGCCAGCGCCCGGCTGCCCAAAGCGCCGCCCAGCGCCACCACCTCCGCCCGACCACGCCGCCCCTCTCTTCCTCTCTCTCTCTCTCTCCGCTACCGGCTGTCGTCATCGATCGACGTCACACCGCCGCCAATCGTCGTCATCACCACCGCCTACGCCATCATCGCCGCCCGTCAAGTTCGCCGCCCGACATGTCGGTTCCGGCCCAATCTAGCCGGGTTTCGACACCGAACCTCTATCCCACGCCATACATAGCGTTGTAGCTCCGTGAGATGAGCCGACCACGGACCTATGCTTTGGGCATGGGACAGACCACATAGTTTTTTCTTACCTTGCCGGGAAAGAAATCCTCGAAAACAATGTGCGGGTGCGCCACACCTGGGGCTTGAACCCGCCTCGCAAGCGTGTCAATGAGAGTTTTAAACCACAGCTTGTCTATCACCTCTTGTTTTAGACATGAATTCAGGTCGTATACTCGCATCAATGGAACTCAAGGTTCAAGTGAGTTGCGAAGACTACAATGAGGTAATCATATACTTCATACAAATACAAAATGTATCGTTTGTAGTACATATTTTTCTATTACATGACTATTAATATGTGAACTTGGCCTCTCTCTCTATCTCTTTTTTTTTTTTTTTGTCTCCTCATGAAACCTGATGGCGGCTTAGTTGCTTTCAAACAAACGTAAACCCTTTATTTCATTTATGGTATCCTTGCATGATCATGCACATCATTTTATATTAGTTGTGTATGCAATATAAGGGTGCCTTGTTGCAAGAAAGCTAACAAATACTAACTCCGTACATCCCAAATTGCAAGTCATTTCAAAAATTTTAGAGAGTCAAAGCACCTCAAGTTTGACTAATTTTAAATAATAAAATAATAATGTTTAGGATGCCAACTAAGGCCCGTTTGGCACGGCTCTACTTCACTGTTGAAGCCATTTTTTAGGTTGTGGCTCCCTCATCAACTCCATCAGTTGAGCTGGAGCCATTTTGGTAACCGTTTAGCAAAGCAGTTCCACCCTTAAAACATGCTCTCACAGATTGTCACGTAGTATGAGGTGGAGCTGGCTCAAGCTAATATTTTTGCTCCATCATAACTCAAACCTTTGTGAAAGCACGATTTAAGGGCCTTCTAGACTGAAACCTTTTTGTTTTACCCCGGCGCAAAACGGCTCCAAACAACTGATGAAGCTGCTGGAGAAGTCATGCAAAACAAGGCCTATTATTTTTATAATTTTGGTTAAACTTGAGATGCTTTTAACTCTTTAAGATTTTTAGTTGACTTGCAATTTGGAATGGAGTATAAAGGTGTACACTTAAGTGCGTGTGTGAATCACTGATTGTGTACTGCTACTCGTGAATGAAACAAAAAATCGTGACACACAGTTGCTGCTTGCTGCTAACGTAACGTGTATGACGCCATAAAAGCCTGATGTCATAATAATGAAAGGTGGAAAAGGCCGAGACGTCTACGCCGTGCAAAGAATCCAAAGAAAAGGTGAAGAAAAGTCTAGGCCGTATATAATAGAGATTCTGTTAAAATGGGAGGCTTCGATGCGTCACATCTAGCTAGCGGGTCGTGGTCACCTTTCTAATGTAGTAAGGGTCAAAAACTAAATTAGCATTGCGGGCAAATGGCTATTAGGCACTAGTCGATCTAATGCAACTTGCTCAAGTCGTCGGTGGAAAAATGCGAACACAACGGTTACACATATGGTGTTGCTTGGCATTTTTAAGTGTCAAGTGACCCTATTTTTTGAGTTGGCGCTAGCTATATACTTTCTCATGCTGGTAAAGAAAATTTTTATTTATTTGGGATAAAGTTTGAGTTAAATATTGGAAGTCGTTGAGTTTGTAAATGTGAAAATTATATGAATGGAGTTGTCTTAAAATTACATAAAAATATATATACATATATCATATTTTTATAATACTTTTTATAGTAACAAGAAATCAAAATTGTGTTTTAGAGACCGTGTTGTTGTTCTAAACGACTTCTTTTACCAGCTAGTACGGAGGGGAGTAGAAAGACATGTTTTTATGTTTCTATTGTTTTGAAAAGGGAGGTCGGATTAATTGTTTTTTCCTCACATCAATTCCCACGTGGCTAAATCTGTGACCGGACCAGGCTGGTGGTTTTTGCGAGGGAGCCCGAGAGTGCACGCAAAACCAGAGGCGATGACTTGGCTCAAGTCAACCGCGTTCACAACAGACTCACTCTCTACGAAGAATTGACGGTGCGCGATTGGGCACCAGGGCACATGACAAAAAGGCAAAATCAGAAATAAAGTGGGGCTGGAGCTAATGATCTATGGGTAGCACGCAGATTCCAGCGATTGCGGAATTGTGGTGTTTCGTTCGTACAACTTTCTTGGTGGAATCAGCAACTTTTTTTTACGGCACAGGTCGTCAGTCTAGTCAAGCCGGCTATTCTTCCCCGAAAACTAGAGCACCCTGCGAGTCCACGTCTACTAGAGGAACCAGGGCCTCCGGAAGCGTCTCTGTACTTCCTTGGTAAAATATATCTAGTAAAGTTTCTTAAAAAAAACTATGCATATCCATAGCGTATCCATTGATATACATGGTTTCTCATATGATTTTTTAGGTTGAATTTGAATCTTGAATTTTATTGTAGGAAAATTCCTATGATCAGGTCTCAGGCTTAAGACCCACCCTTATAGAACAGAAAAATAGAAAGATCGTAAGCTCAAGGTGAACCAGCTATACACAAAAGAGGTTGTCTCCATAATATGTAGAACCTATCTTAAGATTGTGCAAGGCATAACTTTAACAATGACATTTGCTTAAATTCATTTTTATTTTTATTTTCCTTATTACCATGTGTGGAGATAGCACCACATTACAGAACTAAGTAACAAGCTTGGAGCGAATGGGGCAGTCTACTAACCACAGTCTCCACAGAGGACAATAACCTCAATAACCTGGTGATGTGAAGAAGGTTTCAGTTTGTGATATCTGTTTTTAGCGTTTTTGCTTTTCTAGATACATTTTTTTTTGCTATGCATGTAGATATAGTGTTTAACTAAGTGCATATCAAAAAGCAATGTATCTAGAAAAGTAAAAGTGAACTATAATTTGTAGTAGAGGGAGTAGTTCAATCCTTTGTTTTTAGTGCTTGTTTTTCATGGTCTCAGACTATCCCTATTGTTAAAACCCCTAATTGGTATCGTGGGTTCAAGTAAGTGTTCAAATGACTCGTCATCTGTTATGTTGTAAACTGACATGGTCTTTTGACGGCGTTAAAGACGGGGATCCGACCCTCAAATTCGAGAGGAAAAAAAAACAGGATGAATAACAGAGAGCGGGCATTTTAGCTCCACCCACTTCCTCATGTGCAAGTACAACGGAAAATAATGTGGTGCGGTCCTGCGTACGGCACCTCGCGGAGGCACATTTTGGGGAGGGCTAAATTTCAATCCTCAAAAAAAAAAAAGTCCACAAAGAGCGAAACGTCAGCACACATAAACAAAAAAAAGAGCCGCACTGAACGTGAAGGCTTCATCGATTGAGTCCGTCTTTCGGCGTCGAAGCGAAGTCTCACCCGCCTCTCGTGGTCTCGCCGTCCTAGGACCTCTAGGTCACGCCGCCCCACCGCTGAGTTTACGGGAAACGGCGGCCCACCCGTGCAACCCCTAGCCGGTCCCGGCCATGTGGCGGCGGAGCGGTGCGGCTTTCGGGCAGCGCGCAATGACGACGAGGAGGATGGGATTGCGCCGCCGCCGGCCACCGGGGGGCGGCCATGGCCACGGTGGCCGGGCCTGGTGTTATATATGAACCGGCGGCTCGCCTCCCGGCGGTCCAGGGCTTGTGGCGGGGGTGGCTCCCGGGTGGGTGTTGGCCGAGGGCGAGGAGGGAGTGGCACGCCCGCTGCTTAAGGGCCCCATTGGCGAAAAGACAAAAAAATGGTAAATTTTTGTGTGCTTGTGTCTATTGATAATCAAATTTGAGGTAATATCTCGACTTCGCATTAAAATTGTGTGATTGCAATGTATGGATGCATTAATGCGGTGTGAATTGCGATTTTCTTAATTTTAGTTTAGTCGGTCATTAGAAGTTCGCCCCAGCTATTTTTTTTCCCCTGGCTACGCCACTGCCGTACGGCACCCGACGTACAACCCCATCTGGATGTCTCACGCGTGGCATCTCATCACCTGTGGACGGCTGCTGCATCTCATCAGGAGGAGGCCGCGCTCCAACCGCACGAGACATGTGAGGAGGCCACACTGCACCCTTTGGCCAATCACAACACGACACCTGCGGGCCGTACCCCGAGTGTCGTACGGCAGGACCGCATCCCATTATTTTTCCGGTACAACTTACGTATTGGTAGGAAGGCCCAAGGCGACACCAAAGCCGCCATTCTCTCACGCAACACGAGCGAAATGCGAACACAATAGGATACTCGAATAGATCCGTGTTGATACTACATCCGGACCCGCCCATCCGTGCATGCTTACACACCGGAATTGAAGAAGGCACCCACCGGGCGGGCGGGCGCTCCTTTGGTTGCACGCACGCAATCCGCGACGCGGTCAATCAAAGAAAGGAAAACCCCCACGAGGCCACGACACGACACTAACTCGGGTGACGCGCACAGTGACGACACACGGTGACGCGTGCTCCGTGACGATACTAGCACGCGCGTCCGCGTGGTTGTCACCTCGTATCCCCGAATGGTCACGGCGCGTCGCGCTCGCGCTCCACACTTTTTCCACTCAGTTGCGTCACAATTTTCACGATTGCCCCCGGCGTCCGGCGGCCCGTCGATTCCTGCTTGCGCCGCGGTCTCCCTATAAAAACCACGCCCTTCCTGCGGAAAACCATCCAGTGTCCTGAATCTGAATCCCATCCGCCTCGACACAGCTGCTGCATTGCAGTGATTGCACGCTCGCTTACGCGGAGAGACAGACAGACACCGCGCGCAGGTCACCCATCCATCGATGCTGCTCATGGACTCGGCGCGCCGCGCCGGCTGCGCCCCTGTCTGCTTGGACCTCAGCGTCGGCCTTTCGCCGCCGTCGCCGGGGAGCAGCGGCCCGGAGACGACAGCTGACGCCGAAAGACTTGACGGTCCCGCCGCCGCTGGCTGCAGAGTGACATCGTCCTTGTCCGACGAGCAGGTAACTGACCAGACAGACCGCCGCTGTCTGTCTTGAGCTTCCTTGTTCTTGCTCCGCGTCGTCCCTAACTGACTCTATCATCGGTGCTGTGGTGTGGCACTGCAGGCCAAGACTCTGGAGGCCAAGCTGACCCAGGTGAGCGAGGAGAACCGGAGGCTCACGGAGATGATCGCCTACCTGTACGCCAGCCAGGGTCGCGCGGCAGAGCCAGAGCCCCGACGACAGCCACCACCACGCCGGCAGCAGGAAGCGGAGCCGGGACGACGACAGCCTGGAGCCGCCGCCGTCGAATTCCAGCGACGGCAACGCCAAGGCCGAGCATGCCGTCGAGAGCGCCTCGCTCAGCGACGAGGCCACGTGCAGGCGGATCAAGGTCACCAGGGTCTGCACCCGGATCGACCCCGCCGACACCACGCTCACCGTCAAGGACGGCTACCACTGGCGCAAGTACGGCCAGAAGGTGACGCGCGACAACCCGTCGCCGAGAGCCTACTTCCGCTGCGCTTACGCTCCCTCCTGCCCCGTCAAGAAGAAGGTACGACACGACTTCGGTGGTCGTCGCCGGAGAAGAAGGGCTACTCTGTCTGTCGCTAACGACGACTCTGTTCGATCCTTGGAATGGAACAGGTGCAGAGGAGCGCGGAGGACAGCTCGTTGCTGGTGGCGACGTACGAGGGCGAGCACAACCACCCGAGCCCGACGCGAGCCGGCGAGCTCCCCAGCCCCGCCACGCCGACCGGGGACCCGTGCCGTGCTCCATCTCAATCAACTCATCCGGCCCGACAATCACGCTGGACCTCACCAAGAACGGAGGCGGCGGCGGGGCCGTGCGGGTGCTCGACGCCGCCGAGGCGCCCGACCTCAAGAGGCTGTGCCAGGAGATCGCGTCGCCGGATTTCCGGACCGCGCTGGTGGATCAGATGGCGAGCTCGCTCACCAAGGATTCCAACTTCACCCACGCGCTGGCGTCCGCGATCCTGCAACAGCTGCCGGAGTACTAGAGTCCATCACTGTCCCCCTGTTTTTAGTAATTCAGAAGAATTCAGAATTTCCGTCTTCAAAGAGCAGTTATTTCATCATCAGGGATTCAGGGAAGAAAATCCTTGGGTAGGAACAGTTTTACGTTTACTGAGATTAGAGCCAAATCTCCCTCAAATTTATATGCGCAATTTCAAGTTTTTTGTTCCCCTTCTGGTGAGGATCTGAACTGCAGCAGTAGTGCTGTACATTTCATATGTCCATAGACCACAATTCCATAAGGAATTCAAATAAGGGCCACTGTCAAATATCACAACTGCTTTCTTTCGTCTGAATTTGATCCTCCAAAGTATCAATGGCCAAAACTGCGCTACGATTTCGGCATCAAACACATCTTCCACGTGTTTTATATTTGTACAATACAGTACTTGCTACAGTGTATTGGAATTCATCAAAGATAATAAGACCACTAGCATAATACTGTATCTATATGGCTGAACCGCTGAAATGTTGAGAAGAACAAACATTAGGATTTTTTTAACATAAAAACATTAGGAAAATAGGAAAACTGGACGGCGGGAAAGAAGCTGCCTTCTGTACCTGCCATTTAGCCTAGGCCCAAACTCAGCCCAGCCCACGCAAAGCGAGTGTTCTGGTCATTTCTTTCGGCGGACGAAGCCCAAAGGTGCTACTAGGACTCAAGGAGAATGCTGATTCTCTCACCGAAGTCACCAGGAAAAAAACGGTTGCGGGCTTGGGCTCCGCCAGCCATCGCTCTCAAGGTGCGTTTGGTTTGGGAGCATATGTGATCCATCGTCTGCTCGTTCTTTTTTTTTGTTTGTTTGGTTTGTGAAATGAAATAGATTAGTGCATCATCATCTCATTCCTCAGAGTCTAATAATGAAATAGATTAGCCCAATACACTACTAAGAGCATCTCCAAAAGAATAGCCCCAGATGACTTTGAAGCTAAATTTATCTATTACTCCCAACAGACTCTCTATTTAACTATCCAAAATGACGGGCTATCCTTTACAGTCTATTGGAGCACCTAGTATTTTCTTGTCAAAACTATTTTAGAGATTAGCTAAATTATTAAAATTGACTAGACTTTTTGACTAATCTCTTGGAGATGCTCTAATATAAGGATTGAGAGCCTCCCAAAATTTGAGGAACGAACCTTATTTAGAATTTAACTCCGTTGCCGCTGCGGGCCTGGGAC
The DNA here is from genome assembly GCA_015847255.1 of Hyparrhenia diplandra. Classification (NCBI taxonomy): domain Eukaryota; kingdom Viridiplantae; phylum Streptophyta; class Magnoliopsida; order Poales; family Poaceae; genus Hyparrhenia; species Hyparrhenia diplandra. The sequence continues at coordinate 152,728 of JADLZK010000482.1, forward strand.
CCGATGACGAAGTACGCGAGGCGCGAGGCGTTGAACACGGAAAGGGAGGAAACGCTGGCCGCTAGGGCTGTTTTCTTGTGGCCTTGTGGGCTGTTCATCCGTGGGCCTGTGGTCCAATTGGACACTGAGCTCTACATGTATACTTTTTTAAAAAAGTACTGTATTTACTTATTTATTTATTTATTTATTTATTTTCTGATTCTCACAAAATATTTATTTTTTTGATCAAAATTCAAATATATTTTCCCAAAATTTTCTCATCAAAATCTTGGGTATTGAATATGAGTAGTTTAGTTGGTAGTTTAAATTAGAGCTAGAACTTGGGCACTTGCCATTTGTGGTTGGATCTTTTTTTTTTTTTTTGGCATGTCCTCACAAAAGCACTGCGATGGGCTGCACGCCCTTGGCCCCTCTTAGGGCCGCTTTGATTAAGTAGGGTGGCTACGGGATTTTTACAGGATAGGAACTAGAAAAGGGCATTTTTCGGATTTGCCGGGTGGGTAGGGTTCGGGCCGGTCCCTAAAATTGGACCAAGTTCTTTTTGGCATGCTAAAAAAAAATCCCGATGGGCCCCATGACCCCTCTTAGGGGGCAAGATTCGGGCCTACGGGCTTTTTCGGATAGGAACCGGGCTTGGGGCGGGCTACCAGCGCATTTTACACTACAAAATTGCAAAAAAATGTATTTCGGGCCGGCCTAGTTCGGGCCAAGAAAAATTTTACTAGGGCATTTTACAAAATCTCTAAAATGTATTTGGGCCAGTTAGGGCCAAGAAAAAGGTTCGTGGCTTCGGGCCAAAACCCCCCGGTAAGGAAGGGGCTCGGGCGGGCCGGGCTCGGGCCGGGCCGGCTAGTTTTGCTCAGGTCTAATAGGAATCTTTCCAGAGGATTTCATTCCTTCTCTTTGGTTGCCAACAAAAGCAAAGGAAATTTTCCAGAGGAATCCAATCCTACAGCTCTTTCCGTAGGAATTCCATAGGATTCTTTCCAAGAGGTCGGACCTCTTGGAAAAATTCCTGGCGCGAACGCTCCGCTCACCTTGGTTCGTGCGCTCCGCCAGGTTGCTTTGTTGCCGGCTACAGAGGCCTCAGAAACTTGGAAAAAATACCACATAGAAAGTGTGAATTACATCACAAATCGTACAAAATAACACCCGATCCGCCCCACCCCGGGCGCCATGCATCCGCAGCCGCGGACACCGCGCGCCGAGGAGGATCTTGGATGTGGCCTCCCGGCCGCGCCACCGCGATCTCGCCATGGTGGGAAGGACGCCGTGTGGAGAGGCGGCACGCCGGGCGTGGGAGAGGAGAAGCGCATCGGCCACCGTGCCTCGTGAGGGGCAGGGACTCTCCATTGTGCCAGGGGGCCCGCCGTCAAGTGCGTGGAGTGTGGGAGGGGTGGTTCGCCGGCGGGATACGTGAGGAAGAGATTGGAGAGGGAGAGCGACCGGAGAGCGACGGGCGAGTGGAGAGTGGAGAGAGGGATTGAGGGAGTGGACAAAGACAGGCTGTGGTGGGTCCGTGGATGTGGGTTCCTTTCTGCATATTTTATTTTTCCCGAGGAAGCGAGCGGGTGGTGGCCAAAGGCCTCTCCGTACTGGACTGTTCATGTAGGAATCATAAAGTTGCGCACCGGTTCCTATGATTTCCCTATCCCTATCCTCTATTTCACCTAACTGCCAAAGAGGGCCTTATTTTAGGTCGTGCTTGGACAGACAAAAATGGCACCTAATAAGTACATCTACTTACAACACTGCAATATAATAACCTAGTATTTAGCTATTTGCGCGCCTCTTACTATCTAATTTCTTGAATACATTATCAAAGTCAATAAAACTTCGGTGAAAATAGTACAGAGGGCTGTGATTAGGTTGGCATGACACGAAGAAGTGCCAGGCTCACAGGCACACTGTTGAATTGCTGGCTCTGTCTTTTGCATGCCTAACTCCCGCTCACTCACACGACTGATGTGATGAGCCTGTTGTTTGCATGCGTCGCTCGCCGCTCGGTCGATCTCCCACTATGTTTCGTCGTTGGCGTTGCATCCAGGCGACCGGCCAACCGCTCCATGCCAAAGCAGCAGGCAAGCGGGGTTGACTCGTGGCGTGCGTGTCCACCAGCAGACTCCAACTCTGAAGTCGATAGGCCAATCATCATGTACGTGTACGCTGTGCAAATCAAAGTGGTTAGACATGGTCAACCCAGTTGCGGCTGTTTGTTTTATGCAGATGCCGGACGATGTCGACCGCAGGAAGCAGGGTCCTTTTGGAGTTTATTATCTGATGAATATTCATGATGGTGTTACAGACTGAAACTGCTCAGCCTAACTGCATGTGTCTGTATTAGCACTACTGCGTACAAATGGTTCGGTTGCCTGCAGGTCCATCGAGAAACTTGGTGATTAGCTCGTGGTTCTTCAGGTCTGCAGGCTACAAGCCTACAACTATGATGTTTCTTTTACCTCCTTTGGCAAATAAAACCATGAACATTGGTGGAATAAGCTGGATTACTGTCTGCCGTTTACACGAATGTTTAGCTGAGCCACAACAATGGGTAGCTTTGGGTTTCTTTCTTCAGAAAGTTCAGAGTTCAGAGCTGGGACGAGACAATAAAGCTTTGACTGGGTCCACCGTGCTTACGTTAAGAAAGCAATGTGCCTTGTATTTACAATACACACTTTACCGCAGACACCCAGAATCCGGGACACCTTCGGCGTCTCGTCCAGACACGCATGCTGCATGTTTTCTTCTTTGCCGTTCCTCTGACAACGTAAAGAGATGCATCGCTACGGGCGGGCGCTGACAACGTAAATTAAGAGAGGCATCGCCACGGGCGCTTACGGAAAAGAGAAACAGTTTTCCTCCTCGTCTTGTTCGCTTCTTTACCTTGAACATACGGAGTATATAGGATTTTATTTAACTGTAGCCTGGGCATTTAAAAGCACTCTTTCTCTGCACGTGTGTAAAGATTCAACAGTTTCCGGGACGTCTCAAATTCTCTCTGATCCCAAAACTTCAAGAGTTATCCTAATTTAAACTCTCTTAATCCTAACCAAAATTACAGAGAAAAATATAAAAATTATGACACATACTAGTAAAATTAATTAGATACAAAATGAAATGTCTTTCTATGGTGTACACATATATTTAGTGTCATAAATGTAGGTCTTCTTATAAAGAAACTGATCAAACCAAAATAGTTTCACTAAGCAAAATTAGAGAAGTTAATTAATCATGAGAAAAATGGAGTGTCTTATACTATCTTACTATTACTAATTGGAGATGAGACTCCATATTGTTCTTATGAGAGCTAAAATACAAGAACCATAGAAAATTTTCACTTAAAAATGAAACGTCTTATCATCAATTTTGTAGATCGGTCACACAATCACCATCTTAATGTTACTAATTTGAGATTTCCAACTAAGCATACACAATAATTCTCAAGTTTGGCAAAAAGATAAATCCTAAAAAAGATAACAAAAACCACGAACATCTAGCCTTTAATTTTCTTGGATTATAATAATCATTGTCGTAATATCCATTGGTCCCCTTTTAAAAAAAAGTTATCACCTCTATCATATAAAAATAAACAAAGCTCCTAATTTTTTCATCTAAACTAGCCACCTCTCGTCAGTAGTGGTTAATACTTTATGCATTTAATTATTTTCTTTGATATTTAATGAAATAAGGTTGGCTTAGTTAAAAATCAAACAAAGATAGATAGCTTTAGATGGCCATGAAAAACACGTATTGTTGCGGCACATAAATTGTATGTCATGGTGCAACATTGATGCATGAACATCTTTATGATTAGCAAAAGTACCACACAAAATTATACATCCCGATTGCAAACACGGGCATGTTTTGGTAGTAAAAATAAACAAAGCTCCTAATTTTTCATCTAAACTAGCCACCTCTATCCTATGAAGGAAAAGTTACATCATAGTCTTATGGAAAAAGTCCACTTTAGATCTCTCAACTATCGTAAAAGTCAGATTTTCATCCTTGAACTTCAAAACCGAAAAAAAAAACATCCCTTAACTTATGAAACCATGCGATTACGACCTTGTCATTGTTGTGAGCGGTTTTAAAGATGGTTTTGCCTTTTACTTTTTTTTTATTTGTTTGGCTGAATCTCTAAAAAAAATCATATTAAATCACAAAAGATTACCCAACGTGTCTTGAGACACTACATGCACACTACTAAACAGTTTTCGAATCACAATACAAACACTAATATACATGCACGCTATTCACTCGATCCTATATATGAGAGTCCTCAAAATACTCACCCTAACGTGTCTAGAGATAGCAAAGACACAACAAGTGTTTCATTGTCTATCACTGAAAGAATAGCATTGTTAACTCCTAGAATAAATCCCAAAAAACACATGTGTCCATGAAGTGTTTCATTGTCTATCACTGAAAGAATAGCATTGTTAACTCCTAGAATAAATCCCAAAAAACACATGTGTCCATGTCAAGTCATGGACTTACCTCTATAGATAGGTTACACCATAAGAAAACCTACTTAGAACGTTGAATTTGCACATGTCGCAATATGTGTATATATAATGTACATTGGCAATAAATATATATTGTTATAGTTTATCGATCGTGAAATACAGAAATAGTGTTTCCTTGACAAAATATAATAACACCATGGAGTCATTTTAAATTATACTAAAAGTTATGGATTTTTTTTGAAGCTTTTACTTTAGTATATTAACAGTGGAAGTTTGATTCCAAAAATCTATTTTTTTATAAAACAATACTAGAAGACCCATAACTTTTTTTTATACACAGAGTTTAACATCTTGAGGCCTGAGCGCATGCCAGAAACGATTGTCTATGCAAATGTACTGGAACTAAGAGTGAAGTCTAGGATCTTGAATCTATTTTTCAAGATACGGACCAACGAAAAAAAAAAAAAAATCTTAGTTTGAACCTTAGCACTAATTTACTTAGTTAGTTAAGGTAAAGGTATGGACCGACGAAATAAGATATCCCGCCTTAAAGAAACCTATAGATGTGTGGCAAAGGAGTTGCTGCTAACTCATCCTTCGACTTCATTTATTATTGACCCCTATGCTGAAAACTCTGAAATAAATCGAGCTGGTATGCATCAATCATTTTTTTTTTTTTTTTTCCAAATGCGCATTGACAATTTCACCTGTTGAGAAAGCATTTCAGATGATAATCATGACCTTTTGATTTTTGAAAAAGGTATTCAGTTAGTCTGCGTAGAAGATCCACCTGTCCATTTCCACCACTGTGTCAACCACATGATACGGTACAAACTTGTACTAATCTACTGTCAACCACTGAATCAAATCAAACAATTGATTAGTGACACACTAGTCATAGCCGTCTTCACTCTACAGTCAGCTTTATCATCATCCATTCTGATCCATACCATGTCTTCAGTACCAGTAGTAAAACAAATGGGCTAGCCGCCGCCCCCCGTTATAAAAGCCGCCGGCCGGCGACGCCATCCCCCTCCTGCTCGTCTTCGTCTTTCCCTTCTCCCTTCGATCGACTTCGAGCCACCACCAACCTTTCCTCAGCTTAGCCAGCCAGCCAGCTTCCTTTCTTTCTTTGTAACCCTAGCCGCCCCGCCGGCCGACTCGTAAACCCTAGCGACGAGCGAGGGATGCAGCCCACGACGCGGGAAATGCAGGCCATGGCCGCCGCCGGCCAGATCTCCCTCGACGACCTGCGCGCCGCGGCGGCAGGCGCTGCGGGCAGCGGCGTGCACGACGACTTCCTGGACCAGATGCTCGGAGGCCTGCCGCCGTCGGCGTGGCCGGAGCTGGCATCCGCGGCGGGCGGAGGGAACAAGGCGCCGGATGGCGTCAGCGCGCAGCAGGCGGAGGGGATGCAGCACCATCAGGCGCCCCACTTCGATGGGGCCGGCTTGTACGACGAGTCCGCCTTGCTGGCGTCGCGGCTCCGGCAGCACCAGATCAGCGGCGGCGGCGGCGGCGGCGCGGAGGCTGCGAAGCAGATGGTGCTGCAGCAGCTCGCCGATCTGAGGCAGGGACACCATATGTTTCTGCAGGGCATGGGCCGCTCGACGGGCGGCGGCGGCGGCGGCGGTGGCAGCGGAGACGGCGGCCTGCTCCTCCCGCTCTCACTAGGGAGTGGCGGATCGGGCGGCGACGTGCAGGCGCTACTCAAAGCCGCCGCCAACTCCGCTGTACTGATCCATCGCCTTCTTTGCTCAAATCCACTTGCAGCCTTTTTTTTCCCTTCAGGAATCTAGAATCTTTTGCGAAAAAATAGTTCGCGTTTTTATTCGGTGTTCGTTGCAGGGAGGAGAGGCCGCCGGCGTCTTCGGCGGATCCTTCGCCGGATCGCTCCAGCAGCATCAACAACAGCATTTTCAGTCGCATCCGCAGGTTCGGAAGATGGATGAATCACATGCGTACATACATGGCTTAATGCTTTGCTTGCAGCACACATGCCACCTACTCTAACAAAGCAAGCACGGTTCTTATTATTCTCACAGCAGCAAACGGCGCCGATGACGGGCCAGGGCTTCGGTGGAGGCGGCGGGGGCGGAGGCGCGGGCGCGTCAGGCGGCGTGTCGCAGCATCAGACTGGGGCTGCGGGCGGAGGCTCGGCGGCGCCGCCCAGGCAGCGAGTACGGGCGCGGCGAGGCCAGGCCACCGACCCCCACAGCATCGCGGAGCGGGTGAGTGAGCTGGCTACGCGACGACGCTCCTCCTGCCCTCTCCCCTCAGCTCGTCGTCACTAATATAATTCCTGCCGCTCTGCGTCTCCAATTAGTCACGTCGATCGTCGAGTAGTTAATTTTCAATTGAGCAGGCTAATAAATCCGCGACGGCAGTTGCTAATCAGCTCCCGTGTCTGACTGACTGTCTGTTGTTGTTTCCTGGATTTGGATTCTTCTCCGTTCCGACTCCCCAACCCCAACCACTGCTATTCCTTTGTCCGTTTCTTTCTTCTCATATATTCTTCATCCCTGTCGCCGTTTTGCAGCTCCGGAGAGAGAGGATCGCGGAGAGGATGAAGGCGCTGCAGGAGCTGGTGTCCAACGCCAACAAGGTGAGTGAGATCAATTGCATACTACACGCTTGCTTGCTTTGAGAAGACGATAGAGGGAAGGAGGAGAGATTGCAACATTGGGGAGGCCTACTAGCGGGGACGGGTTTTGGTTGTTGGGAGATGATCATGGGTGCTGGTAATAAAGGTTCCCCCAATCACTCGTAGCGAGTTTGTGCCGAGGAAAACGGGGGGATTAAACAATGGAAGACAGCAAGCAGCTTTACTACTAGAGTCCAACCGATGCCATGGCATGGAGAGCTGGGAGTCATCAGTGAAGTGACCAGATTGAGCTCGCATCGCAGGCATATGGCCGGTGGTGGTGGGCGCGCGTGCGGGGCACATTTACCCGCACGTTGGCCTACTTGACCAGCACCGTGCTCCCTCGGCGACCGCGCGGGCATGGCCTTTTCTCCGCCTAGAATTCCTGCCCATGTCGCTCGCGCGCGGCGCCGCTTCCGAAGAAGGGCAAGATCGAGACGACTGGCCGGGCTTTAGCGCTTTCTTTTCAGCTGTCCTCCTCCTTTTTGTTCTTTGCGCTTGGCTTGCATTGGGCTTTTGCTACCTCTTCACCGAGTACTGATCCATGCCTCCGCCGTGCATGCAGTCGGACAAGGCGTCGATGCTGGACGAGATCATCGACTACGTCAAGTTCCTGCAGCTCCAAGTCAAGGCAAGCATGAAATGTTAATTCCGGCCTTGTGTACTCGATCCTCCTACGATGATCGATGTTGTTGTTGATCAAGTTGCTGACATGCATGTATGCGTTTACCAACCCACCCACGCAGGTGCTGAGCATGAGCCGGCTAGGTGGCGCCGCTGCCGTCGCGCCGCTGGTGGCCGACATGTCCTCGGAGGTACCTCTCTCTCTCCCCCCCACTTTGCAGTCGATCAAGTGGCAAGCTTCTGCTTCTTTTCTCCTGCCTCGCTCGCTCTCTTCTCTCTCCCCGTCCCAGCTAGTATAGCTGCTTTTCCCGCGCTCGAAAGAATCAGCAGGATGTGAACAAACTTTTCAGTGCCACGGCTGATGGCTACTGCCACCACTGCCGCAGCAGCCCACAGTGCCTCGCGTGCCGCCGCGCGAAATGACGCGGCTGCCCACCCCCACCACCACACCGCCGCTGGGTACAGTACACCGTACACGCGTGCCTGATGAATCTCTGACATGGACCCTGCTTCTTTCGTGGTGGACCGTGTGTGTGTTGCATGCAGGGCCGAGGCGGGGCGGCGGCCGCGGCCGGGAGCGATGGCCTGGCGGTGACGGAACAGCAGGTGGCGAAGCTGATGGAGGAGGACATGGGCACCGCCATGCAGTACCTGCAGGGGAAAGGGCCTGTGCCTCATGCCCGTCTCCCTCGCCTCCGCCATATCCTCAGCGACGTGCCACATGCGACCGCCGGCGGCGCTCGGGGTCGCCGCCGCCGCGCACCACATGGCCGCCATGCGATTGCCCCACGGCGGCATGAACGGCGGAGCCGACGCCGTGCCGGCTTCCCCGAGCATGTCCGTGCTCACGGCGCACTCGGCCATGGCCAACGGCGCCGGGGGGCGCCGGGGCTGATGGCGAGGGCTCGCACTCGCAGCAGCAGCAGCATTCCAAGGACGCCGCGTCCGTGTCCAAGCCGTGATCCCCGGCCGCTCGAGAAGGAATGCACGGCCGGCCGCCGTTTCACTAACGGCGCAACCATGACACCCGAAGCTGACGGCGTCCGTCGGCCTCCACTTCCGGATCCGTGGGTCGTCTCTTGCTCTCTCAATTGGACTTCCTCGGAAACGTGGGCTCCTCGGCGGGCCCTTTCCGCACCCCAGCGGACCCATGGGCTCTCAGCCTGCAACTGTGCAAGCAGCAGCCTTCAGTCTCTTCTCCCCACCTTTTTCTTTTCTTTTTTTTCTTATTATTTCTTGCTAGTGTTATCATTGTTTTTCTTGTTTAATATTAATCCATGTACGCCGTTTTTTAAAGTAAATAGTATCAATTAGCTAATCTATCCAGGCCTGGTTCTCCTCTCCTCAGCTGGCTTTGTGCCAGCTTTACCTTCTCTTTTCCCGCCATCCGCATCAACTTTTCCCGCCTCCTTTTTTTTTCTGTTCCAGCCCCTGCTTTGCCTGGGCCCACTTTTTTTTCTGTTTAATTTACGCACAGATTTGTCCTTTGCGGTTGGACGGGGAATTTGGTCTCCCAGCTTTGGCTACTAACCCATTCTTTTCCAGTTTTATTACATTTTTATATTCCCAAGTGTATCTTGCTATATCTCGTGTACTCTCGGAGAGTTGTTCTCGGCCCCACCAGTGAAGAACAAAATGTGCTGTTATTCTAGCTCGGTAGGGACTTGGATGGATGGATATATCAGAGTGATGCTTTGGAATTTTAGGTTGAGGATTTATTTATTGTTTGTTTAAGATATCGTTTATATATTTATGGGATAATATATGATCTCAAAAGTGACTTGGACTTGGAAAGTTCTCGAAAGGACCTATGGAAGGAGCAAGGAATCAGTGTACTAGCGGGAGACAAATGAAGTGGGAGAGGATTCGCGACTAACTGCTGAGATACGATGTTTTGTTGACGATAGAAGATCACAATAAACCGGTGGCAGCAGGCCCGTAACGTCCTGAAATATAAATACATATCTCATATTTTGAGAAGTCAATTAAGCTTAATTTTTACTAAATATATATATTTTAAAAAAGGTGATACTTATGATATATGCCAAATAAGCATTGTTATTAGACCGATCACGTCATGTATTTTGATAGGAAACCTGTTTAGAATCTTTGTTATATAAAAATGGTGACACTTGTTTTGTTACTTCTACAAATCTTCTCAAACTTCAAATTGGTTAACTTCTTGAAATGTGAGCTTTACACTTGCTTTGGATCGAAGGGATGGAGTAGTGATGACTCATTCGACTTCGTTTTTATCTTGTATGGAAACTGCTTGTTCTAGGATGTATGGGTGTATATATGTAGATACTCACTCCATATTGCAATCAACAGACGTTTTGGACGGTGATATGGTCTTCAAAGCACACAACTTTGATTTCTTCTTTTCTATAAAAATATTTATTACAAAGTTATATATGTATATTTTTATGAAAGTAATTTTCAAGTTGATATAATTTTCACATTTTCAAACTCAATGACTTAAAAGTTATTCATGATTTATATTCTCAATGTTTGACCAAAACCTTTTTTCAAGGTGTCTTCTAAATACGATATAGAGGGATATATAAACAAGTCATAGAGCTCGGATGGGGTTAGGGGAGCCATGGCACGCCCATAGTTGATTGTTGCTTCTATATAGATCTTGTCAAGTAAAATTGATTTCCCCCGTTTTAGCACCCTTTAATACTTTGTTGTTTCTATTTGGTCTCCCCAATATTTTTTATTCGAAGCTCCATTCTTGTGTAAAGAGAAAACAATCCATCACCCGGTCCCCATTGTAATTATCGCAGCGTGCAAATAAGACATTTATAACTTAATATGATGATATGTAGCTCTCTAAAAAAAATAACTTTGCAAGAGCATGACATTGAAATCCTTGGTTGACATTTCTCTCTCTTTTTTTTCTCTCATCATGGAGACGGTCATCCTAATGGTTTGGAGCATTCGGGCAAGCTAATACCGAGAAAAGGCTAGTTTCTTAGCGGATTGGATCCTTCCACAAACTCTTTGTGATCCACGTTGTACCACTTAATTCACCTCTGTTATTGTCATATATAGTATAGATGACAACATATGACATTAGTTAACACTACTAGGTTCATTATGGAAAATATTTTTGTAATACATGACTTCTTGTCTTGGTTAAGAAGAGCGGGTTTCTAGATATAACTAACTTTAAAAAATGGACAAACATAGTTGTAGTACACACAACTAAGAGCATTTTTCTTACGCGGAGCAAAGAGTGATGATGAGAACGAATTCAGCAACTTACCACGCATGATCCTCGCTCCGGCGGATCAATTTCAGACCAGACAGGCAGCATCACGTGCATGACCCCGGACGAATGACAACACATGCTATGCCATAGATCGGTGGATAGATGCATGATTGTTGACGAGATTGCACACTTATTATCTCGTTGACTTTTTTACGGCAGGTTGACTTCAGACTTCCAAAGCCATCAGCGTTTGGTTTGGTAGCTTGCTGTACTAGATACTATTATTGACATGCCGCTCCAGCTTTTTCGACGTTGAAATTTCACACGTAACACAGTCAGCGCACTAACCCTCGGCCCAATAGTTCGATGGACTGAGAGACATGTGGTCGATCGACAGCCGCGCGCGAAGTCAATTTCATGCATGATACTACGTCCATTTCGGCCGGGGTACAAAAGAAGATAGACATAGTACTCCTATTTCCGTCTATTCTCCATGGGACACAAAAATTGCAACGTGGAACTTTGGGTTCAAGCCAAGGACCACCTCTTCTTTGTCCTTTTAGACGCCGGGGCGGGTGAGGGTGAGGCTCCTCGTATTAGTCCGTTCTACCCTAAGTCCTAGGGCTTTTTTTAGTTGAGACTAAAAAGTCTTTAGTCCCTATCTGTTTAGTTTCAGGGACTAAAAAATCAAAAGTTCCAACAAGACCCTCCAAGAGGTTCTTTTCCAATTAGTCAAAAAAAAAAGTCTCTCATGTTTGGTTCCTTCGGAATTAAAAGGGATTTTTTTTAGTCATAGGGACTAAAAAGTCCTCGTAACTAAACACGGCCTTAAAAATGTGAAAAATGAAAGTAAGCAAAGATTCTATAGGTATTTTTAGAATGAATATGGCTTGGCTCAATCTATATTTATCTCTCAATTCTCAATAAGAGCATGTTTAGTAGCCATGCAACCCAAAAAAATTTTGGGTTGATGCTACTGTATCCACTTTTCGTTTGTACTTTTGGTAATTGTTGTCCAATTATAGACTAATTAGGCTCAAAAGATTCGTCTCGTACTTTTTTCAATCAAAGCGTGCAATTAGTTATTTTGTTTATCTATTTTTAATGCTCCATACATGCGTTAAAAGATTCGATGTTACGGGTGCATTGTAGCACTTTTTTTGAGTTGCATGGCAACTAAACAGGGCCTAACACATAATCCACCTAACACATAATCCCTCGAATGCGCATTGACCCATTCTCCAATTGTGCATCAGGTTCACAAGTTCCCCGGCGAGCACCAGACAGATATTTTCCTTGTGGACAATACAAGCATCAGAGATCCAGAGTTTCCCGTGCCCGTTTGAAGCAAGGCCTCCCTCCCCCCGTTGACCAACCCACTAGAAGCAACCACCATAGCCACAGAAGATCACCGGCCAAAGCTGCCATTATCGTCAAAGGCTGTAATCATGACAGTATGGAGTGCGGAGAAAGTCAGTCGATCGTCAGTCGGCAAAGCTAGTGGGGGTTGAGTAACTCGTACTGCGGATCATGTCAAACTGTCATTACATACTCCTGCCTTAATCGAATGTAATCACGACAGCACCAGAAAAATTATCGATTAACTGCAGGATTATCTTCACTCAACCTGTTTTAATCAACTCGGAGTCAGGGTGTGTTTGGTTGGGCTGTGGCTTTTGAAAAAGCAGCTGTGGGTTGTGACTTTCTGAAAAGTAGCTTTTAAGAAGTAGCTGTAAGGATGCCAAAATTAAGCTCGTTTGGTTACACACAGGTGGCTTTTGGAAAAGCTTCTCCCTTGACGAGTGGACCCCACATGTCATAGGGACCGGTATTTTCTCCTTCCTCTCCCACACTGAAGGGGAACACCACGCTAGTCGGTGAGGAGAGGGCCGCGCTCACCGGCAGAGGTTGGCCGCTCGCCGGTGAGGAGGGCTGTGCTCATTTGGAGCCGGGGCTAGCTGCGCCCTTTGTCTGGGCCGCGAGTAGCCATGTCATTCGATTTGGGAGGGGCGACGGAGCTTCGGCCTGGGCACGTCGCCACGGTGCTTTGCAGCGGCGGCGCAACCATGGAGGGGAGGGGCGTCGGAGCTCGGCCGGGAGTAGAAAGGCCGGATCCGTGCAGCCATGGAGGAGGGTTGCGTCGGTGATGGAGCTCCGCTTAGAGATGTGCCGCTGCTTGCGGAGGAAGCGCCGGGGGATCTCGCCGCTGGAGGGAGGGGGCGCCCGTCCGATAGAGGGAGGAGATTGCGCCGCCCGCCAGGAGCTCGCCGGTCTGGGAGGAGAGCGCCCGCCACCAGAGATTGGGCAGGCTTGCCGGCCTAGAAGGATAGCGGCGACGGAAGGAAGTGCGGCGGCGCTGCGCTCGAGTGGAGAGAAGAAACATTGCTCGGGGAAAACAAAAAGAAGATCGAACCGTTTTTTAGAGTGGCAGATGGGTAATTTTGTGACCCAAAAGCAGCTGAAAGCAGGGGTGTGCGGTGCTTTTGGCTTTGATAAAATTTATAATACATCAAAAGCTGCTTTTGACTTTGGTTTTTTAGGACAGCAACCCCCTGCTCTTCTCTGTTTCCTTTTGCCGATGATATCCATGCGTGCAGAAGCTAGTCAAACCAGCCACCCGACCGGAAATGCGCATTTGCTCGACCAGAGCTTGGTCAATCGTTTTTTTAAAACACAAAACTGCTTTACGAGTACTCTGATCAGAGCTTGTCAATCGTTCACTGATAGATAGATTAATAATAATGCACGCAGACGCAGAGCCGGAGCGTGATGATCGATCTAGCTTTGGTCGACGTCGCTACCAGCGCGATCGTCACAGTCGCAGAGGTGCAGGCCGCATGCCGGGGTCTTTTCTGAGAAACGATGATGGCGACGGCGGCGGGGCTGTATATGTGCGCGACAGCTTTCAGGCTTTCATCAGACCATTTCTGCTCAGTTTGCCAGATTTTTTCCTACCCCTAGCTAGCTCGACGATCGAATCTTTCTCTCATCACGCGCGAGATAGAGAGATCTGCCGCGGCGCCGGCCGGCCGGCGTGCCAACACCTGGACCACGGACTGGAAGACAATTGCACCCAGCCCGGCCGCTGGAGAGACGATCGAGCGAGGTTGGTGAAGCGATGGCGAGTGGTTTGGTTTCACACTGATTTTGTTCGATCTACTGCACTACTCACTTGATTGAGCTATATATATATATGCACATGACAGTGAAATAAAGGATGAGATCAACCTAAGATCATGCATCATCATCGACGGCGGCGACCGGCGGCTCGATATTACATTAAATTATGATTGTGTAAGTAGAACCAAAGTCAATCTTGACTTGGGTTGTGTACTCTTGTGCGTCGTCCAACTTTGGCCAGCTTTGCTTATTTTCTAGCTGATTTTTATCTCGGATCGTAATCTTGTGCGTCCAACTTTGGCCTGCATGGTTTGTTTGTTTGGCTGACTAGTAAATTTGTTTAGGGATGACATGACAACAAAGGTCAACATATAGTTAGCCACTAGTACAGCCGGTTGCATTAATTGATTGATTAAGCAATTTGGTAGCTGTAGCTAGCTATTGCTGGGCATGCACTAGGGTTAGGACCCTAGCCGCTCCAAGCGAAAGCGAAAGCAAGTACGTCTAGTCAGCCCGCAGTACGTACCGCTTGCGTAAGCAGAAGTAACACAGTCGAATGGAGATCCGTCGGGTGCTGATCGATTTACTTTTGACTAGTTGTATCTGAAATAGGGCCCGGATCGATCGGATATTATTCGCTTGATCGGTAATCTATGAGTTGATTGCAACTGTTGAAAGTATGGATTCATGTTTTGGTTTCAAAATTACTACTACTCTAGATGCAGAGACCTTGTGCGTAAATCTGCGCATGATTCCCTTTCGTTTATAACTAATAATAATGTAGCACGACTCCCTGATGGTTGGTGCCGTTTTACACGGCTTGCATTGGCCGTCACTCGATCGGTGCCACTGCCGCCCGCCCTGGCTTTGCGTCCACCGACCACCGCCCAGATCAAGCAAAGGCATACATATAGCCCTCAGCGGTCGCGAGGTTGTGACCACCGCACCGCCTCGCGTGTCCGAGTGGCGGCGACGACGATGACGACACCGCGAGAAACGCGGGCCACCAGCCCACCACCGTCCGCCGTACGTCTCTCGGCCGCCCGTGCACCGTCCTACTTGTATAGGCCGGGCGCCGCCTCCGAGCCATGAGCTCCGCGTTGACGTCGAGACAGCCGCGTGGAACGTCCTCCAAGCACAGGAACCGTCCCGAGTTGGCTTGGGTGGCCGATGGTGTGTGCTTTTCAGCGGTGGAAATGGAAAGCAACCGGGCCGGAGCATCGGAGCATTGCACGCGTACGCGGTCGATGTGACTAGTCCACCCAACGAAAATCCTCGTACTCCGACCCACGAAAATCTCGCCATCGCGGGCAGGTCACGGTCTCGTACATCCCGGCGGCTTCTCGGGCTGGGCCACGTGCAGACGCAAGACGGTTCGGTTTCAAAGGACGCGGGCGCAAAACAAATAAGGCCGCAAAGTGCACGGCGGGTGAGGCGGAGTGAAGGCCCAGCCTAGGTCGACCAACACACTGCTTCGCAGAACTGGCCCATCCTAAGATGTTCCCGTTTCTTTGCGTGGCGTGCATCAGCAAATGGAAAAAGTCTACATTTCCTCCCCAACTATCACGCGAAGTTATTTTTTTCCTCCCTCAACTTCAAAACCCAGGACAAATTACCTCCCTCAACTTTTCAAACCACCCATTTTTCCTCCCTCAGGTGGTTTTGAAGGCGGTTTTCTACAGTAACTCCGGGTTTGCTACAGTGTCCCCGGGTTTGCTACAGTGTCCGTTCCTTTTGTTTTTTTTTTTTTAAAATTCGGATTGAATCTTTTTCAAAAATCATAGTAAATTATAGAAAAATCATAAAATAAAAATCCAGTTTTGTTGGACTCCACATGAGTAGATCTACACAGTGAATATATAATATGATATGCTTTAGTTCAAAAAATTTTTTTTTATGAATTTTTCAATTAATTATATTTCACCTGTAGAACTTTTTTTAAAGATTCAACCGAATTTTTTTTTAAAAAAGAAAAGATTCCGATGAAATTTTTTTAAAAAAAATGCATGGTTTAAAAAGTTGAGGGAGGTGATTTGCAAACCGCCTTTTGAAGTTGAGGGAGGAAAAAGTTTAAAAAGTTGAGGGAACTTTCGTGATAGTTGGATAGTGGGGGAATGTGGACTTTTTCCTCAGCAAATTTAGGTGTTAGCTCAGCAAATTTAGTTTTGTGTTGGTTGGAGTGTGCCTGCCCAGCCAGCAGTGCAAAGGCCGAGCCACACTTGAGGACCCAGTGGCAAGCCACTTTACGGGCCCTCCCCACAAAAAAATTTAGTTAACTCTAAAAGTGAGCTCATGCCCACATATCGGAGATTAAAACGATAAAGCAAGAATCTATACTATCTTGATCTTGCCAAAAAAGGCTGAGAAAGGTATGAGCCATGGTGGTGCTGTGCCCCCATGTTTTGTTGATCCCTCACTTTGGCCGCTGGTTTAGGTAACCGAGGTGGTGCTAATGTTCTGCAACTTCCTCCAACAAACGCACGCAACGCAAGGATCGGCCAGGCGGGTTCGCCTGAGTGATGGAAGTGAAACTGGGCCGTGTTGTATGATTGGGCTTCGCATCGAGTCCGGCCCATCTCTTGAATTGGGGAGCCTGTTGACTCATACTAAGTCATACGGTGGATCAAGGACTACAAGGATCGTGCCGTTCCAGCCCATGATCTCCTGTGGCCCAGCCCATTCTCGTGTGGTCTCGTTTTTGAAGAGGAAAAAGTGCGGATTTCCCTTGTAGTCCCAATGGTATCACAGGTGAAAGTTGGGGTTCAAATCAGTCTTATTTCTCAAATTTTCGGCGTTAATTAAGTGGTAGCGGCGTTAAAGGTCGGACAAATGGTGACCTCCGGAGGTGCTCATAGGGATAGGGTTTTGCGTGACGTGTGTTCATAGGGATGAGTGTGCGTGCGTGTTGTGAGTGTCTGCGTTATCTTTGTGTCATTCAACGCAAATTCACTTTTCCTCCCTCAACTCCTTTTCAAACCATGCAAATTACCTCCCTCGGCGGTTTTGAAGGCGGATTTGCTACAGTAACCGCGGTTTTGCTACAGTGTCAACGGGTTGCTACAGTGACAGTGACTTTGTCTTTTCTTTTTTTCAAAAAAATCCGGTTGAATCTTTGAAAAATCATAGTAAATCATAGAAAAATCATAAAATAAAAAAATCTAATTTTGTTGGACTCCACATGATTAGATCTACACAGTGAATATATAATATGATATGCTTTAGTATAAAGTTTTTTGCTACGAAGGTTTTTGTTTTTTTCTTTTTATTTATTTGGCTGAATCTTTGAAAAATAATAGTAAATCATAGAAAAATCATAAAATAGAAAATCCAATTTTGTTAGACTCCACATAAGTAGATCTACACATTGAATATATAATATGGTATGCTTTGCATGGTTTGAAACCACATGAGTAGATCCGCCTTCAAAACCGCTCGAGGGAGGTAATTTGCATGGTTTGAAAAGTTGAGGGAGGTGATTTGTCGGTTTTAGAGTTGAGGAGGAAAAGTGAACTTTCGTGATAGTTGGGGGAGGAATCAGACTTTTTCCTTTTGAAGACCACCGCCGACACGACGGAAGGATCTGCTGACCATGCTTCTGCGGCGGCCAGTCTGATGCCTAAAACTTGTGAGCCTTTTTTTTTTTTTTTTGAGCATTGTGAGCCTTGTGTGGGTGAATTCTGAAAGAATTCCTCATCTCCGCGACATGACAGAAACGAAGGGAGCCGCCACATACGAGCCGTGGATTTTTAGATGGATGGAGAAAATTAAACGGTGCGAGTAGCAGCACGGTAAGCATTGGGCACGCAGATGCAGCAGGTTGGTGCCGGAATCCTAAACGACCACTTCACTGCGCTGCGTGCCGCAAATGATGCGGCCGGCCTGACGGGAGTCACCAGGCACAAGCTGCCGTTGTGATGGGGGTGGCAGAACAGAAGATGATGCCCTGCTCTCCCCAACCCAACTCGCGATCCAGCCCAAGCAATGAGCACGCCACCGGCTGTTCGTTGCCTTTTTTTTTCTCTCCCTATAATCAATCCGAGATTCGCAGCCCGAGCCAAGCCAACGGGAGAAGCTCCATCGCCAGAAAGAAAGCGGCAGGCAAGGCAGATACTGATCGATTCGATGAGAGTGTACAGGTGGAAAGGGTTGGTGCTGCACCGTGCACGCGCGCGCGAGGCGCATGCATGATAATTGATACATGGTTCAGTGAGACCTCGATTGCTAGCATTCTGAATCTCCAAGTCCCCGCAGTATGGGCACACGACGTAAAGGCCCTTTTCACGGATGTGCTGATAGAAAGGATGATAGTAGGAGCTGCCATACATGCTACGGCGGACGGACGGAGCACCCAAGAGCGTCGTCAATTGCAGTACAGCAGGCTAGCTAGTAATGGCGGTGAACGCTGAATGCTGGAACTGGTACGCGGCATCGCATCGGATATATAGCGAGCGAACGCACACGGCATGAATGCCGCTCATGTTCAATGTACGTACCACGTCCTTGAGATGTGAGTGAGTGAGCTCTACAGTGATATGATTGAGTGATAAATAAGCGAGTCAGGACCCAACTAACATACATGCAGTGAGTACTTGTGCAGCCAAGATCATAAAAAGCCCTCGAGCCGGACGATCGAGGCGCGCGGAGACCAGATTTTGGCCCAACCACAAACACACGAACTAAACTGGTTCAGGTTGTTATTTATCCCGCGGGCTATACTAGTTTGCGGCTGTGGTTTTTTTTTTTTTTTTGACAATAATTGCGGCTGTGGTTGGATCGGCATGCTCAGGCAACCACCATAGCTTCAGCTCACATCACATGTGTGAATTGCCTTGCTTCGATGAGACAAAATTTTGGCCCGTTCCCCGTCTGCTGAGTTGAGCCCCCCCTGCCGAACAGTTTTACTTGCCGCGCGTACGTACTCCGCGCTTCACGACACAGGAATCCCTGCAGGTCAGAGCCCCTGCTCCCATCCCACCCTTGACGCGCGGCGTCCGTCCGGTACACATTAACGCTGCTGGCTGCTGGCTTGGCTGGGTGGCTACTGATTACCAGGCTGCAGAGGATGGTGGCACGTTGGCATCCACACACACACAAACAACAAGCGGGCTATACAAATGGTGCCCGATATATATCATAAGCTATTTTGGCTGGCGAAATCCTTCAGAACGAATGATCCGTGGTTTGTGCTATGGGCATGTTTGAATCTACGGGTTAGAGTTTGTTTGAGCTAGTTAAGGTTCAACCGGTCCTTATGGATCCAAACAAGAGGGGTTAGAGTGTTGTTAGTTGCATCTAACCCACCAAAAAGACTAGCCAACTAAAAGAGGTGCTAATTGAAGCTAGTTCTCATTGGACCCACAATTTTCTCTCGCCCACCCGCCTTTTTGATCCCTCCACTGGTTCACAAGCTCGCGACCTTTGGGCGCCACGTTGTGTCGGCCCGGTGCCCGCCGCCTCGCCCGACCGCTCCCTCCCAGTCTCGCCCGCCGCTCGATCCTGCCTAGGACCAAGCCAGCAAGACCCACCGCGCTGGCCCTAAACCAACCGTTGTCGCCACCGGACAAGCCGACCAACCCTTTGGGCCCGCCGTGGCCCGGCGGTGGTGGCGTTCATCCGTCGGCCGCCGGCCGGCTTCGGTGGTGGAGGGCCCGGCGGCGGTGTGGGGAAGTTGCACATCACGGAGAGCATGTTGGAGGCCGCCGATGTGTGCTTTCGTACATGGAGCGGGCCAGCCATGCTCATCGCTATCGATAGGGGGCGGTCGTGCCGGAGGCGTCGGCAGATGGGTCGAAGCCCCCGCACCCTCAGCTTGTCGCGGCGGCTCTGCCGCACCACGTGCTCGTGCAGCTGCTGATGGTCTTGGTGGTGGTGGCCGGAGTCCGGGGCCGTCGAAGCCATCGGAGGGAGTATTCATAGACATCGTTGTTGTCGGTGGAATCCATGAGAGTGGGACATAGAAGAAGTCGCGGTAGCCGCTTCGGGTGGAGCGAGAGATCGTTACCTTTGCTCTTGGTGGGTTGGCTCACGCATTACATGGTGGTCTAATACATTATGCTCACAACAATAGGTCAAGTGGTGTTGTCAAACATATTGACATAAAGTATTATGTTGGGAAGGATAGTCAGGGATCATATGTTAAGTTTTCGGCACATAAGTCTTGAAAAGATGCTCGCAGATCTAAAACTACAGAAGGCTTACCACCTAACATGGTCGAGAGAACACGTGGCGGTGAATTGGCTTGTAGTCCCATGGTAGGGCGGTCGGTGGGACTACCCACCACGGATCAAATCTGGTGCTCACACCTTTTCATTGGATTTTCCCGGGATTTATCGGCGTTATGCATTCGGTGGTAAGTGGCGTTCCGTCGGCGATGAGACGCCAATGGTGACTTCGGGGAATCTCTCAGGATACGTCGGATGCTCGGTCCTTCGGAGGTGCTCATAGGGGTAGGGTTTGCGTGCGTGTATTCATAGGGGTGAGTGTGCGTGCGTGTTGTGAGTGTCTGCGTTGTCTTTGTGTAGTTCTAAAAAAAAAAGAACATGTAGCCGGCATGGGTTTAAAGAAAAGCCTAGGATTCCTAGACTATAAAGGTCCCAAAAGTTAAAGCATCTATTTCAGGCTAGAGATGTGCATTGTAGCAATTAAATCTATGGGCGACAATTTGTGACAATAAGACATGCTCTTTGCATTATACGTGATGAAATGAGAAAGTAAAAAAGAATTAAAGTTTAACTTTTAAAAGATAATAGTAATATCGTGAGATCAAGGAGGAGAATACTAGAATGATCTCGACTAATGGGCCTAACGACGTATTAGGCCTTGATCACGCACCCCGATCGATGGCGTCCAACCCATCTATAGTTGAAGGGCCCCGTCACACTGCGCTATATAAACAGGGTGAGGCGGTGGCGCTAGGTACCCCTTTAGCTATTTAGGAAACTTGTGGAAGCGTACAACATGCCTTAGTGAACTGTGATGACAGTATCTGCAACATCCAGTTTTATATCCCCAAGATTTTTCTATAAACAAAAATAGTTACTAGTCTCTAATGAACTCAATGTGAATGGAAAGTATTTAACTAGTCTCTTTAACTCCAATTTTAGCCTTCTTGGTGACCAGACAGTTGTACAACAGCCAATTTAACTATGTGTGCGCACACAAGGCTACCAACCTGCACTTGTTTATCAAGATGTAATTCTGTAATAACATATGTCATCATATATTACCTTTGTGTTGGCAACATCCATAGGTCATAGTTACCAAGAGGGTCTCTTTGTAGCAGATCTAGTGCAAAGTGGCGTCTGAAGGAAAATAAGCCACAATACTTCTGCATTCTACGAAATATAACCATGTATGCGCACTCAAAGTTCTTCTACGCTTGCTCCGTTTCATCTGGGCAGCCAGGTTCGGCTTAAAATTGCAATCTTCCCACCTTTGAGAAAGATGTTATCTTCAATGAAGGCCCCCAAGCAACGATCCATCCTATGCATCTCACCAACAAAACTAATAAGCGATATTGATAAAAATCTCAAAGCCATAGTTATCATTTCATATGCCACTACTACACAAATGATTTTGCGTGATACATAGAAATCTTTACCGTGGTGTCGGTGTTCCGAGAACCGGGGGTGCCTCGAGTACCGGCAATAAAGAATTTGTATCGTTGCGTGCCTCCTCCCTCGATGGCGTAGCGCAAGATGGACACGAACGCGGCGAGTTTATTACAGTTCGAAGCCAGCGGGGCCCTACGTCCAGCGGGGTGTGTCTGCTCGTGTTACCTCGCGCTCAAAGGTGAGCTGTAGTAGGGGTTACAAGCGGTGTGAGGGAGAGACCCTAGTCTCAAGCCCCACGA
Source organism: Hyparrhenia diplandra (assembly GCA_015847255.1). Taxonomy (NCBI): domain Eukaryota; kingdom Viridiplantae; phylum Streptophyta; class Magnoliopsida; order Poales; family Poaceae; genus Hyparrhenia; species Hyparrhenia diplandra. Next base: position 174,651 of record JADLZK010000482.1, read on the forward strand.
TCGTAGTTATGGTGGTGGTGGTGAGTTTCTCCGTGCGGTCGGGATTGGAATCGTCAGGGATCCCTTGCTAATGGGGCATTACTCTCCCTTTTATAGAGGAAGAGAGAGGTAATGTTTACACCGGTGGATGCCTAGGTGGCTAATTCGAGGCTACACCGGCTGCATGTCTTATTTCCGAGGGTTCGGTGGCTTGGATGTCATTTGATGGAGACATGTGTCCCGATCCGATGGCGGACGTCTTTGTTCCCGGTGCGGCCCCCGAGGATCCCGTGAGGCGTCCCTCACGATCCGCATGGCGAGGGGCGGTCCCGGGAGGCGGTTCTGGCGTGTCGTGTGCCGGTGGTCCGCCCAGCGTGGCATCTTGGCGGTGCTTACGGGAAATGAACGGTGTTGTTACGGTTTCCCGTCGGCCGGGCGGCGAATCGCCACGGTTGAATTTTTTACGTCCCATCGGTCGGATTGGGGAAGTGGATCCGCGGTCGGTCGACTAGGCGTAATCGATGGCGGCGGGCGCCGTCTGGCCGTGTAACCGCATTGAATGCGGGGGTTTCCCTTCCTCTAGAGACGGAACCTCCCATGCCCGAGGGTACGCGACCTTGGGTGAGTTAGTTAGACTTACCTCGCCCGGGGATGGAGGCTGGTCTCCCTCGGGCGGCGGAGTCTGCGCCCGGGTGGTGAGCTAGGTCACCCTCGGACGAGGCGGAGATTTCTTAGGATGCGGTGAGCTAGGCCGACCTCGGGCGAAACGGAGATTTTGGGGCTTGGCCCGTGCCTTGGTTTGGTGATGTCACCGTGGGCGTCATGGTTCGTCGTCTTCGTAAAGGTCTATGACCTTGTCCTCCGTGAGCATAGTGAGCTCTTTTCGTCGTGGTGACTCTGTTTGGGCCGCTCATGGGCCGTCCGGGTGGGCCGACTTTCCGTCGTCGTGGAAGCTCAGGTGGTGGCGTGGCCTAGTCGTCGCCCTTTGGGCTGTTCTTCATAGCGGGATGATGGCGGGTGGGTTTCTTGGGCCTTGATGGGCGGTGGATTCTCGTTGTTCGGAGAATGTCTCGGGGCCCAATATTTAGGACCCCGACGGTAGCCCGAGCCCCCGAGTGAGTATAGACTCGCCCGGGGGTTTATGCCGTTCCCGTCGCCTTATTTCTTCTCAGGGTGGTTTGTCTACAATGGGTGCGCGCGAGCGCACCCGTTGGGTGTAGCCCCCGAGGCCTCGAATGGAATGGCGAATTCCTTCGAGGTCTTTTGAATCTCGCCTTATTTGGCAAGATCGGAACAACTCTTAAATTGCGCTTGTTGTGCGGAGTCTGTTCATAGTTGCGTGGGCAGCCCGAGGCCTGCGCTTATGTGCGCGAGGTCGACCCAGGCTTCCTCGACTTTGATGATATGCTCCTCTGTCGCCCTCCTGAGAGGGAGGAGGAGGGGAGATACACCTCGGTGCCCTGAAAGCCGACCATGGTGCACTCCGTTTGAACGTTGTAATGGGTTAGTTTAAGTGGGGTGCCCGTGCCCCCCTTCTTAGGAGCAAGGGTCGGCTATGTGATCTAGGATTCACCCCATGAGAACCTACGGACCACTTAGCAGATCCGGGGTTTGGACGGACCAACCCCAGGGGCTGTGTAGGCCTCCTACGGATGGGACATCTCTATAAGCGGCACTCGCGGGTCTTAAACACGTTCGGGGAAATCCCGAGCCCGGAGGGGTTCGGGTATACCCGGTTGTGCATTTCCATCACGTCCCACTGGTTCGGGTTATCACGAGGCGTATTAGAAACCCATGTGGGCCCGGCACGGCAACCTGCAGGCGTAAGGTGCACGTTGGCGTCGCGTCGGCCGAGGCTCGTTTGGTTTCCGCCGAGGCGGAGGCCGATCAGCGGGGCCGACTTTTACGCCCCTTAGGGTCGGGCGCTGCTTTGGATATGGATGGCCGGACGGTTTTACCCCGGCCCGGAAGGCGAGGGTCTTCTCACCGCCGAGAGACGGCGTGCTGTTCGATCCGATGGGGCGTGGCCTGCGGCTTCTTGTCGGGGCGGAGATCGAGGGCACCGTCAAGGTGCATTAATGCTCTTGGCGGCTCCTCCTGCTTTTGGTGGCCGTTGGATGGCGGTTCCCATGCCATCGTGGGCCGTCCGCTCGAGAGTCGGTTCGATTGCCCGGCCGGCGGTTTGCCTTCCGTCCCTATAAATATGGGGGTCGCCGGGGCGCGGATAGTTGCTCTCTTGCTCTTGCCATCGCCTTCTTGCCTTTCATTCTTTGCAATCGGGAGATAGTAGGAAAGAGTAGGAGAGACCAAGGGAGAGATTCACTTGCCTTGGGCTCGTGTGAATGGTGTTGCCGGTGGTTCTTTGTTCCTCGTCTCCCCGTTCATCCATGGCGCGATCCGGTAGCGGCGGCGGGCGAAGGAGGTACTCGATGCGGCGTGGCGGGGCGGCGGCGGCGGAGGAGAAGGCGCCCTAGTCGAGGAAGGGCTTCTTAGTCCTCGTACCGATGAAGCACGGCCGGAGTGGATTGCACCACATTGGGCGAGGAGGAGCCTAACCCTCGATGGCTACGTGGTGAGCGATGGATCTTCATCGGCGTGGTTTGGGGGATGCCGGCGGGCGGTTCATTCGAGGCGATCCTCCACTATTACGGCGTCGAGCTCCACCATTTGCCCCAAAACTCAATCTCGGGCTGCCATCTTCGTGACCCTCGTGAGGGGTTTTACGGGGATCGAGCCGCATTGGGATCTTTGGTTGTGGTTCTTCAAGGTGGATCTTACCACAGCCTCGGTGGCCTGGGGGCAAGCCGCGAGAGGGCGTTCTTGGCGTCGGCGGATTGCGCTACAAGTTGGATCGAGTAGATGAGGCGAACCGGGGCGATGGGTACATCCTTTCCAAGCTCACCACTTCGAACAAGGGGTGGCGGGATCGGTGGTTCTACCGCCTTAGCAGCAGGAGCAGCGCTTCCAGCGTACACGGCGTGTTCTCAAGCATCGTCGCGAGAAGTGGGCGGGGTCCTCCCTCGAAGGATCATCATCGGTTGGAGGGCTGAGGCGGCGGTCTGCGGCTCGGGGAAGGATGTGAGCAGCTGCGGCCGTGGTCGCCGCTTTCCATCGGCGTCGGGTCTTTGCCATTGATGGCTCGCCCTTTGCTCACGTGCGGATGACCTCGAGGCCGCCCGGTCTTGAAGCGTCGGGATAGCCAGGCCTTACGCTTTTCACCGATGGCGACCAAGAGGGTGAGGAGGTGTTGGGGTCCAACACCCCGTCCCACATCCCGGAGATTCCTATGCGCCCGGCCGTGGGTATATCTCCTTGGTAAGCGCCTTTTGGCCTCGACGCCCTTGCGTTGTCTTGTAGTCGTCGCTTGGTCACATTGTTGTCATGACGGTTGTCATCCCATCTTCTTGCAGGGTCGCTTGAACTACCACGACTCCCCTCGCTTGTGCCGGCACTAGATGTCGATCGCCGGGCGCGGCAGGGTGCTCGGAACGGCGGCGAGAGAAGCGCTGGCGTTGAAGAAGGAGGAGAAGAAGAAGAGAAACGTGGCTCGCGAAAAATGTCGGTCCGAGCAGCGGAGGCGGGCGAACCCAATACCTCGACCACGAGGGAGGGCGAGGACCGGACGATGCGTTCGTCTTGAACTCGTCGGACGATGACATGGGGTTGCATAGGCCGTGCCATGGGGTTCTCGACCCAATCGGGGCTTCACTATGAGCCCGAGCCCGAGCCGGAGGCGTCGGGGTCGCTAGGACCCGAGAGGGCCGAGGCCTCCTCGCCGGGTCTCGAGCGAGTGAAGGCTCGGGGGTTACCACTGATGTGGGTGCCTTGGCGCTGCAAGGCAAGACTTCGGCGGGATGGGCGGACGCCTCCCCACGTGAGGGACCCTCGGCGCCGCAAAGTGCTTTGCGGGATGAAGGGCCGGTGACCCCCATCCCGAACCAGCCCCGTGCGTCTGCGGACGGCCGGGGAGGAGGCGGCCCCGGGCATCAAGCGCGACGCCCGGGAGTCAGTCTTCTCGCGTTTCGGCCCCTCGGGCGATCCCTCGGGCCTCGTAAGCTTCTTTGCGCTTCTGGGGTTCGCTTCCTCTTTGATGTTTTCGGCTTCCTTCGGCGTGTGCTTGTCTCCGGGGAAATGGGGGGCCCGTGCCTGCACCCCAAGAAGGCCACGAGGCCGGTGCATCGACCTCATTTGGGGCCCAAAGCACAGGGCCGTCGGCCGGGGCGTTGTCGCGCCCGTGGCGCCAGCATTGAGCCTCACGTGGGGATTCGAACCTGGGCGGGGCGCGAGGCCACCTCAGAGGCGGTGCGAGGCCCATGGTGGCGATAGTGGGTCATTTGTTCGGCCGATGGTGATCGACACGGAGAGCCCGACCATGCCACATGGACGCCAGCTCGGTGCGGAGCAAATGGCGCCATTCGAAGGTGGCCACGGCGCCTCCATTCCTCCCGAGGGGGCGGGCTCCTTTGTTCGGGAGTTCTCTCAGAGGAGCTCTTTGAGGCGGAGGAGGCGGAAGTCCCCGCTTGCGGCCCGACCCTCGTCGTCCAGGGGGGTCGGGAGGCGTACAACCCCCGACTTCCCCATGCTTCATGCGCCGAGGTCGGATGTAGCCCTCGGCGAGGCGTCGTCTTCGGCGATGGAGAGGGGTCGTACCCGTGGTCGGCGTGGCGGGACCCTTGGACTATTATTGAGTGCAGGCTCCGGAGCTACGGGGCTACCCGGTGGATGAGATGTTCCCTTGAGCCAACTCATTGGGGCGGTCCACCCTGACCACAGGCGTGCGCCGGGGGTCGGCTGCGCGGTGGTTGGCGACCGCCCGAGGTCTGGCGTGGAGGACCCACGAACAGATCCGTCGTTGGGCGCCGATGGCTTAGCGAGGATTGGGGATACCTTAGGCGCCTTGCGGAGGCCGATGCGGTGAGTTCCTTGGTGGTTATCCTGCCGTATACTTTTGGTGCTCGCATCTTGATCGATAATGTTCTTGTTGCGAGACTCTCAGGCGGTTCGTCAGGGAGAAGTCGAAACTCTAGCGCGCCGAGAATGTCTATTTGGAATGCCCTTGGTCAAACTCGGGTGAGGCTAATCCAAGCCAGGCGAGACCTCCCGGCTCGCTGTCCTTGCAGGGAGAGGGAGTCAATGGGCGGACTGCGGAGGCCGAGCTTGTCAAGGCTAGGTCGAGACCGGCAAAGTGGCGGTGATATGGCTCGGATGAGCCATGACTTTGAGAGGCTCGGACCCGGTCCCTCGGATCTGAAGGTGGCTCATGACGAGTGGGACGGCTCTTGGGAGGAGGCGAGGAGCGGGCGGAGATGTGCGACACCACGAATACTCGCATCGGTGAGCTGGTGTCGAGGGTGAAACCCTCGGGAAGGGAGAAGGGGCGGCTCGAAGTGGCTCGCGGAGGAACACAACTTCGATCTTCGATCTTTGGCGCCTCTGATGTCAGTGCGTCTTCTTACTTGGTAAGCTTTGTCGCCCTCGGTCACTTCATCTTGCTAACTTGATTTTGTTGCTCGTTGCGAGGCGGAGAAGGTCGGGCCGAGGCCGTGAATAACGCTTTGACCACGCTCGCCCGAGGGCTGGGCGGGAGCGAAGTCATACCGGGGGCTGGAAGAAGCCTGTCGGACTTCATCCCGCCGCTTTGGGGCGGACAACTTAGAGTTGGCCCCTCGGCTCGCGGTCGTTTGGCGCCGTGGGTGGCTATCTCAAGTCAGAGGCTCGAGCGCCTTCGGTCCGGCGTGCGGGCGTGCATGGCCGTCTTCTGCTCTCACTTCCCGATGGCGCCCGAGGCGTTAGGCGGTGTCGCGAGGCGGCTTCTTCTTCGGCTCCGGCGGCGAGGAGGAGGTTGATCCGCCGCGAGGGATGCCGCCGGCGCCACCAAGACCCGGGGCTGTATTCGTTCGTGGACGGGCCGTGGCTGCGACCGGTTGGCCTCCCGCCCGAGGGCGAGGTGTGTCCTCCATATTCCCCATAGAGTCAACCTATGAGGTGGATCACGGAGATGGTGGGCGCCCTCTCAGGGGGCAGCGCCCGGCAGGCCAGCGCCACCCTCGACGGGAAGCCACCGCCGAGGATGTTGGTCGTGTTGATGCTTCCACGTCGGCCCGGCCAGCGGCGTGCGGTGGGTGGGCAGGAGCGCGATGCCCCTTGACTCCTCCTTATATGAAAAAGTTGAATTTTGTGAGAAGTTTGTACATAAACAACAATCTTTGCCGAGGTTTGTGACCTTGGCGAGTGCGTTTATGCTTAAAAGCTGCGTTTTTTTTGAATTCTTCGTTTATTGTGTGGCCGGGTCGTTTGCTTTCTCCGCTTCGAGATAGTGAACATGGATGCCAGGGCGGTCCATCACGGGTGCCACTAGGGGCGGTCCGTGTGACTTTGGCTATCTCGCTTAGGATTTGTGCGTGAGCGACCTTCACGGCTTAAGCAGCGATTCGAGTATCTGTGGGAGAACTTTTTTCTTTGAGAAAAAGTTTCAAAAAAAAAAAGGAGGGGGTCCCAGGGGGTCCCCACGTGTTGAGGGGAGTTTTGGTCTTGTCTTTGGACAAGGCTAAGACTCCCTTAAGGTGTGCACAAGAAGAACTTTTTCATAAAAGATGTAGATCTTTTATTGGCGAAAAAAAAAACACATGTGTTTGACTTCTAGTGCGAGTTTAAGGGTAGAAGCGGCGTAGCTGTTCTATGTTCGGCGTTCGAGTAGACTTCGCCCTTCTCGTTCTTCAACTTGTAGGTCGGGCCTTAGTATTTGGCGATGAAATAGGGCCCTTCGGGCGTGAGCTTATGGCGCCCTTTGTTGTGCGTCTTCGGCTTGAGTGCGGGGTCGTTGACTGGAACTCCGAGGCTTCGGCCGTTTGGCATGACTCTTGCGCAAAGCTTGTTGGTATCTTGCCGAATTCAGAGCCTTGACGTCTCGGGCCTCGTCGACTGGTCGATGGAGTCTTGCCTCGCTTCTTTGGTTGCCTTGCTCGGTGTAGGCTCGCGACCTCGAGGACCCATATTCGATGTCCGTGGGTAAGATCGCCTCGGCCCCATAGACTAGAAAGAATGGGCTGAATCCGTGGCTCGGCTTTTTCGTTGTTCGAAGGCTCCATAGTACCGATGGTAGCTCCTGGTACTATCTTTTCCCGCACTGGTTCAGCTGATTGAAGATTCTCGGCTTGAGTCACTGCAGGATCATGCCGTTGGCACGTTCCACTTGACCGTTGGTCTTCGGGTGGGCTACGGCCGAGGTATCAACCCGGATGCCATAGTCGTCACAAAAGTTGAGAATTTCTTCCCCACGAAGTTCGTTACGTTGTCCGTGATGATGGAGTTCGGGACTCCAAAGCGGGAGATGATGTTAAGTAAAAAACTTCACCGTTTCCTCTGTGCGAGGATTCACCACGGCTCGGGCCGATCCATTTGGAAAACTTGTCGATGGCGACTAGGACATGAGTGTGTCCTCCGGGTGCCTTTTTCAAGGGCCCGATCATGTCGAGCCCCCCTGCGCAAATGGCCATGTTAGTGGTATGGTGCGGTGCTTGTCTTTGAGGAGATGGGCTCTGCGTGCGTAGGCCCCGACACTCCTTGCAAGTGCGCGCGACTTGGTTTGCATCTCGTACCCCGAGGGGCGGTAAAAGCCTTGCCTGAAGACTTTACCGGCTAATGTCCTCGGGGTAGCATGATGGCCACACTCCCCTCGGTGAGTGTCTTCGATCAACTCTTTGCCCGGCCGTAGGGTATGCATCGCATGTATACTCCCGAGGCTCCTCTCTTGTAGAGTTCTCTTTTTCTCTAATCGGCGCAAAGGATTTTGCCCTTCGAGCCAATTGGCGAGCCTCGGTCTTATCCTCGGGTAGCTCACCTCGGGTGAGGTACTCCCTGAGGCTCCCTCCCGGTCAAGGTCTTGGTCAATCGCCATGGCGAGGGGCGCGGCCTGCTCTGCGCCTTCGTGAGCCCCGAAGGTACGTCCAAAGGGGGTGTACTTGACCGAGGGTTCGTTGAGGTCTCGGGTGAGTGCACGTTCGGAGGAACGGTACCTTGGGTTCTTTGCGACCTTGGCGAGGTTTAGATCCGACTTCATTGTAGCGCCTTGGGGTGTGCTTGTGCTCGAGCCCGTGGAACTTCTCCTCTAGCTTGCGCACTTCTCGGCAATATGCCTCCATCTTAGGGTCGTGGCACGCCGAGGCTTTCATGACTTGGTCGATGACCAGTTGCGAATCCCCCTGGTTTCCAACCGTCGGATCCAGAGGTGCTGCGTCAGGAGACCGTTGACCCGGTGCCTCGTGATACGTGACATTGTTGGAGGCGGGAAAATGCAACCGGATGGCGTACCTCGTGTGAACCCGAGGGGTGAGATGAACAACAATCCGGCCCAGCGCCCGTCTTCATCATGGATCCATCAAAGTACATGGTCGGCTTTCGGCTTGGATGGGTGCGGGGGGGTAGGCTGCGTGTCGATCCATTCAGCCACAAAGTCGGCCGGGACTTGAGACTTGATCGCCTTGCGGCGAAATGATATGGTTTCGCCCATGAGCTCCACCGCCCACTTCGCCACTCTTCCGTGGCCTCTCGGTTCTGGAGGATCTCCCGAGGGAAACGAGGATACCGCGGCGGCCCGGGTGCGTGAGGAAGTAGTGACAAAGTTTCCTTCGTGTCGGTCACGATGGCGTCTGGCGGCTTCGCATCTGCGAATATCGAGTCTTGGTGTCGGAAAGTACTTCACTAATGAAGTAGACAGGGCGTTGAACTGGCAACGTGTGCCCTTCTTCCCAACGCTCTACTATGACCACCGCACTGACCACTTGAGTCGTGGCTGTGACGTATAAGAGTAGGGTTTCTCCTGGATTTGGCGGTACTAGGACCGGTGGGTTTGTCAAGAGCTTCTTGAGGTTTCCGAGGGCTTCTTCGGCCTCGGGGGTCCAGGCAAAGCGCTCAGTCTTGCGGAGGAGCCGATAGAGGGGTAGACCCTTCTCCCCGAGGCGTGAGATGAACCTGCTTAATGAAGCCAGGCAGCCCATGACCTTCTGTACTCCCTTGAGATCTTGGATCGGACCCATCTTGGTGATCGCATCAACCTTGGTTGGGTTTGCTTCGATGCCTCATTGAGAGACGATGAAACCTAGCAGCATCCCTCGGGGGACCCCAAATACACATTTCTCGGGGTTGAGCTTGACTCCCTTCTTGTTTAGGCACTCGAAGGTTTCCCCGAGGTCTCCCACGAGGTCCAACGTTTTCTTGGATTTGACCACTATGTCATCGACATAGGCCTCCACGATTCTTCCGATGAGTTCCCGAAGATGATTTGCATGCAGCGCTGGTATGTTGCGCCCGCGTTCCTCAGCCCCAAGGGCATGGTGAGGTAGCAATACATCCCGAAGGGTGTTATGATTTGGTGGTAACCGGAATACGCGTCGAGAAAGGACAACGTTTCGCACCCCACGGTGGAGTCGACAATTTGGTCGATCCGAGGCAAAGGAAAAGGAACTTTCGGACATGCTTTGTTTAGACTAGTGTAGTCCACACACATCCGCCATTTCCCGTTCTTTTTCTCTACTAATACAGGATTAGCTAGCCACTCGGGGTGGAATACTTCTTTTATAAATCCGGCCTCCAACAGCTTGTGGATCTCCTCGCCGATGATCTTCCGCTTGGCGTCATCAAAACGGCGCAAGCGCTGCATGACTAGCTTCGAGCTCGGTCGGATGTCTAGGGAGTGCTCGGCGACATCCCTCGGTATGCCCGGCATGTCGAAGGTCCCCACGCAAATGTGGCGGCATTCGGCGGAGGAAGTCGGCGAGCACGACTTCCTATTTCGGATCAGTCGGCGATGGTGCGACTTCTCCTTGGGTTCTTGGGATCGGCGGGATCTTCTTGGTGCCGGAGGAGGGCTCGAAGCTCCAGTAGCGGCAGCTTGGCCTCATGTTTGATCGCGATCTCGTCGAAGCTCCTCTTTGCGTCGGCAATGAGTGCCTCGGCAATGGCGAGTGCCTCGGCGTATTCCACGCTCTCTACATCACACTTTCGTATGCATGATGGTGTGAGGGGCGGTTGTGATGACACCCTTCGGCCCCGAGCATCTTGAGCTTGAGGTAGGTGTAGTTTGGGACGACCATGAATTTAGCATAGCAAGGCCGCCCGAGGAGTGCGTGGTATGTACCGCGGACCCCAGGGATCTCAAATGTGTGAGTCTCTTGCACGAAGTTGGGAGGGATCCCCAAAGCGGACCGCCGCGGGTCTATCGCGAGGGGCTTGAGTTGTTTCTTGGGGGCGGCCGTTGGTTGAATGCGGCCCTCTGGGCCGGATCTTGGATTTGTCCACCCGAGGAGGTCAGTGTTTCCTCATAGATGAGGTTGAGGTTGCTCCCTCCGTCCATGAGGACCTGGTGAGCCGGGTGTTGGCAATGATGGGATCCACCACCGGTGGATAAGCCCGGGTTCGGAATGTGCCGGGTGGTCGGCGGTCGAAGGTGATGGCTTGATCGACCACTTGCGCGGCCGGGATTGCGGTTCGGTGGCGTACACCTCCCGGCGCTCCTTCTTGCGTTGCCGCACCGACATGTTCTTTGGTGTTGCCGCCGAAGATCATGGCGATTGTTCACCGCCGGGGAAACCCATGTAAGCCCTCGGCACCACCCTCGGGCGCCTCTTCCTCCTCCCCCTTGGGAATGGCCTTGAGCTTGGCGAAGTGCTTGCACACCGTTTTACATTCCTCGAGGGTGTGCTTGACGGGGTAGCTATGATTTTGGCACGGCTTCTTGAGCATGCTATCGAAGGTCTCCTGCCCCTGCGGCGGGGGACGGTTCCCTTTGCGGTCGACCGCTGCCACCATGTCTTCATCATCAGCGTTGAGGGCTTGGCCCTTGTTCTTGCGGCTCTTGTCCTTCTTCTTCTTGCTCTCCCGAGGTTGGGAACCCTCGGGCTCCTCCTCCTTGCGCTTTCCTTTGCCCCGAGCCACGATTAATGAGCCCAAGCGGCCTCCTCTCCGTTGGCGAACTTGGTGGCGATGTCCATCGGCTTCGTTTGCCTCGATCGGAGTTGGCGCTCGGCTTCTTCATGAGGTCTCGGCAAGAGGTGCCGGCCAAGAAGGCCCTATGGCGTCGGGAATCCGTCACGGTAGGGAGCTCGGTCCGTTGCTTGGAGAAGCGCGGGATATAATCGCCCGCGGGACTCGTCGGGTTTTTGATGGCGATTCCGGAGGTCCCATGAGTTTCGGGTGCGAGTACGTGCCACGGAAGTTGCCTCGGGAAGGTTCTCACCAAGTCCGCCCAGTTGGATATGAGGTTGGGTGGAAGGTGTTCGGCCAAGCTCTAGCGGACTTCGGAAGATGCAGGGGGCAAATTTACGATTATTACTTTGTCATCGTGTGCCCCTGCAGGCGGCATGCCGGCCGATAGTCGTCGGCCACACCTCGGGGACGAGTTTCTCCGTGTATTTCTCGAGGTGGCTAGGAGGCTGAAGCGTGCGGGGGCGGTGCCCTCGATGTCCCTTGTGAAGGCACGAGGCCGGGCGGATCGGGATGGCGGCCGCCGCCACGTTGGAGGCTACATTGAGCGGGGCCGCTATGTTTGGAAATGGAGGTACCCCATTTGGTCCGTCGTGTCCACCGCCGCCCGTTATGAGCTGAGGTGCTCTCGGGGCTTGCTCGCGCTGAGCTTGCTCCGTTGGATGTTTTGCTCCGGCCGTCGGGTCGGCGGACTGCTCGGATCCGGTCCTGCCAGATCGTAGCTACGCGTTACGGTCGGCGGCGGCGCCGCCTTCTTGGCGGGCAGGGGCGGATGCCGCCCGGCGCCGGGCTCGTCGTGGCCCGGTATGTCCAGCGTCATCTTCATTTGGAGGCGTCGGTGAAGAACTGGCCATCTTGCGGCGGGACCTCGATGTTGAAGCATTCAGCGTGGGGTCATAGTATTCGTCCTCGTCGTCGGTGCAAGGGCGCGCGAGCGTGTGAAGGAAGTTTCGATTCTCGGACGGTATAGTGAGTCCCTCGGCTCTGGGACCAGGCCCCAATGTCGAACCCGGAGGGGTGGCATGGCGGGGTCATCCGCATCCTACGGAGGATGCGCTCTTCAGTGATTGTCCATGGGATAGCGCTCCGGTGGGCGGCGGGGTGCGGCCCGCGCTCTTACGGTGAAGGCCCCGACGGGGTTCACGCGCCGGCGATGGATTCACGGGACTCCCTCGGTGCGGTGGAGCGGAGCGTTTCGACGATTAGGTTTCTAGGCGCCACTGCCTCGGGCTACCGCCGGGTAGGGATCTTCCGGTGCTGGGGTTCAGGGGCCCTCGTGGTCGGCGCCCGGCGGTGCCCGTGGGATTCGGAATCCGTTGCTTGGAGCGCCTCGGCGCGCTGGTGGGTCGCCCCGCCGCCTTGCGTTGGCCGTGATGATGGGCATGCCGCCCGGCGGCACGCCCTCCCTTGCCAGCCGGCATGTCGGGCGAAGGATCATCATCGTGGTTGTGGCTGGCGCCACGAATGCGAGTTAGCGGTGGTGTTCGGCGCGGGAGCTCGTGCTCCGGCGGCGGGGGTGAAGAAGGCGGAAGCGCCATGAGGGCTGATGGAGATGCGGATTGCACACAACGCTCCGTATATGGCGCGCCAGGCGTGCAGGTGTTCCGAGGCGGGGGTGCCTCGAGTCTGCGGCAATAAAGAATTTGTATGCTGCGTGCCTCCTCCCTCGATGGCGTGGCGTAAGATGGACACGAGCCTTGGGCGAGTTTATCTGGTTGGGGAGCCAGCGGGGCCCTCGTCCAGCGGGGTGTGTCTGCTCGTGTTACCTCGCGCTCAAAGGTGAGCCTGTAGTAGGGGTTACAAGCGGTGTGAGGGGAGAGACCTAGTCTCAAGCCCCACGATCGTAGTTATGGTGGTGGTGGTGAGTTTCTCCGTGCGGTCGGGATTGGAATCGTCAGGGATCCCTTGCTAATGGGGCATTACTCTCCCTTTTATAGAGGGAAGAGGTAATGTTTACTTTGGTGGATGCCTAGGTGGCTAATTCAGAGGCTACCGGCTGCATGTCTTATTGCCAGGGTTTGGTGGCTTGGATGTCATTTGATGGAGACATGTGTCTGATCCGATGGCGGATGTGCCGTTCCACAGTGCGGCCCGAGGAGGATGTGAGGCGTCCCTCACGATCCGCATGGTGAGGGCCGGTCGGGAGAGGCGGCTACGGCGTGTCGTGTGCGAAAGTGCAGCCCAGCGTGGCATCTTGACGGTGCTTCGGGAAATGAGCGGTGTTGTTACGGTTTCCGTCTTTGGGGGGCGGCGTCGTCTTTGGTTCAGCCTTACGTCCCATCGGTCGGATTGGGGAAGTGATGCGGCGGTCGGTCGACTAGGCGTGTCGATGGCGCTGGCGCCTCGTCTGGCTGTGTAACCGCATTGAATGCGGCGGATCCCCCTTCCTCGGGACGGAACCTCCCATGCCAGTGCAGCGACCTTGGGTGAGTTAGTTAGACTTACCTCGCCCAGGATGGAGAGCTGGTCTCCCTCGGGCAAAGCGGAGATTTTTAGGCTTGGCCCGTGCCTTGGTTTTGGTGATGTCGCGGGGGGCGTCATGGTTCGTCGTCTTCGTAAAGGTCTATGACCTTGTTCTCCGTGAGCATAGTGAGCTCTTTTCATCGTGGTGACTTCTGTTTGGGCCGCTCATGGGCCGTCAGGTGGGCCGACTTTCGTCGTCGTGGAAGCTCCGTGGCGCTATGGCTGGTCCGTCGCCCTTTTGGGCTGTTCTTCATAGCGGGATGATGGCGGGCTGGGTTTTCTTGGGCCTTGATGGGCGGTGGATTCTCGTTGTTCGGAGAATGTCTCGGGGCCCAATATTTAGGACCCGACACGTGGCGAGCACTTAGTCTACCCGCCCGGCAAGTCGCTAGGCGGCCGGCGACCAACCGCCCGAGAACACTCACCATGTTTAATGGATTAACCGTGGTGGGTGCCTTAAACACGCCGCCGCAAAAAAGGCCTATTTAATGTGCACGCCCACGGTTAATCCCCATGTCCACGGCGGGCAACACGATTAATCACGAGGACTATAAATAGCGGCCGCCACCCCTCTTCTTCATTCACGGGTCTTCCTCTTCCAGCTTGTGTGTGTGTGTGGGGGGGGGATGGCTTTGCCTAAAAATTGACCAAATTATGGAATTGTCACTTTGTGCTTGGATTTCGAGGAGGAGAACACAACAAGTGGTACATAAAGGCTCTCTCAACCTCCCTATCCTCTCCTTTAATCTGTTTGCATGCTCCTTAGACCAAATGGAGTGCATGTGTCACCTCTGTCGAGAAAGTATATTGCATGTATTTTTGCTTGTTTTCCCAAAATCGGGTGTACTTATACAGTATAGAAAATTGTTTTATGATGGGGAGGAGGCAACAAAGAATTGGCCACATCAAACCCCTGAAAATTGGCTTGAATGAGCCAAATGGCGAAAAAAAGTGCATTTATTCTCAATAATGGATCCAAACACCTCTAGGCTAGAGGTAATTTAGGGCTAGAGTTAAAGTTAGAAACTACTCTAGCAGGATTAGAGTATCAAAGCAGGCCCTTCGTCTCGCATTTTTCAACCAAAGCGTGTAATTAGTTTTTTTTTTATTTATGTACATTTAATGCTCTATATATGAGTCAAAAGATTTATTGTGACAAATCTGTTACCGGTGTCAAACCATTTCGCGATCAACCGCGGGATGGAGGAAAGCATGGTCGAGTTTCAGTCACGCTGGCGGGCAAATGATGCGGGACGGCACGATGGCGGGAGCCACCAAGCACCACACCAAGCTGCGTTTTTTTACGAAAACACTCTTTTTTTCTTTTATATATAAAAAGCGGCGAGTTACATAATCACATAATGCTGAAAATACAAAGCGTCCCTAAAGGACACGTACCACGAAATCCTCCACGTACACATACTCCCTCTATCCCTAAAAAGAACATCCGTGGGATGTATGCCATAAGTTTGACTAAATTTGTAGAAAATACGTGCAATATTTAAATTTTCAAATAAATTTGTTAAAAAACTAGACTTAAAGATATTTCCAATAATGCTAATTACTTAGCACAAATGTTTTTATATTTTAATATATAATTATCGGCATTTATGTCTCGGGAAGTGTGGTGACAATCTTTTAGGGACGGAGGGAGTACACGTGTTGCAAGGAAGAGGACTCTAGAAACATGTGGCCGCATCTTGGCGTCGCCGGCCTTAAACAACTTGGTGAGCTCGTCATTTGTTGACTAACGTTGAAAACATCGGGGGCGGAGGGCCTCTGGCGGAGGTTGAAGGGGGCCGGGCCCGACAACGGCAGTGACTCCGGTGAGGTGGATTGTGGAGGACCGTGGCGCCGGAGGATGAAAGGTGGCTCGAGGATTCCCCATGGTGGCTAGCGGCAATTCGGGCGCCTTGGCGGACGTCGAGGAAGCGATGTAGGACTTGAAGTATTTGAGGCTGCTTTGTTGTTGGGTGGTGAATGGTGGTGGTGGAGATGGAGGCGGAACCGATGGGGAAGAACGAATCCAAGCGGCGGAGAATGGATGGGGAAAAGGATTCATTCTAGAGGTAGGGGGCGGGGTACTTATTTTATTACCACAAGCCTCGATGTCGGCGATGTTATTTGGCGAGGAGGGGCCGAGGAGCACCACGCGAGCCAACGAGAGAAGCTCCATCGCTAGTATAAATTTCCAAACGGGTTGTTTGAAACGGGCTGGCACGGGCCGATACGAAAAAGCCCGATGCAGTGCGGGCGGTCCGACCGCGGCCGTGCCGTGCCGTGCGGCCCGATAGGCGTGCCGTGCTCGGGCGAGGTGGCCCGTGGGCGGCACGCGGGCCCGATCGACCTCGAGCGCAGCAAGACGGCTCGAGCCGTTGGATGAGGCGGCGAAGGCGGCCATCGATTTTAGAGGCGGCGGGGCGGCTCTGCCGGCGTGCGGGGGATTTCCCCATCCGCGCCGCTTCGCCCGCCCCTTCGCCTCTCGCCTCCTGCTCCAAACCTAACCTGGCCGCTCGCCTCTCAACTTCCTGCTCCTCGCCTCTCCGCCTCTCTCTGCTCCTCAACTTGCTCCTCGGCCCCGCACTCAATCGGCGTGCTAGCCATGGATTCGTCCGGCGGGTAAGGTCTCACGGTGGGTAGGTGGTTTCCTTTTCCCCATTCCTCGACCTCGATCTCACCTATTCTCTAAGTTCTACCTCGAGATCCGGTGGATCCGGCCACGAAACCCCATCGTCCCCTTGTTCCTCGTCCACGAAAGTCGATTGAGCTTTTTGCTCGGCATCGTTGGCTCATCTCCGACTCCCTTATCCATCATTTGTCCTCGTCGCCGTTTGCCCGGCACCGCCGGGGCTTCGGTGCGCGTCGAGGTACCGAGGGTGCCAATCGAGGGATGCATCATCGAATCGGTCTCGGGGCTCGGCCGTCGAGTACTCCCTTATCTAGATCTAGCTTCCCTCCCTCCCTCCCTTCTTGCTTCCCTTTTTCTTAGCTCGATTCTTTCTTTGTTTGATGCGGGTCGTCCATCTCCGGCCGTCGAGGTGCAGGGGTCGTCGGCGAAGGCTCCCAAGCGCCGGGAGACAAAGAGGATGATGAGATCGGGCATACGCAAAATGATGAAATGCGTATGTGTGGGATGGCCGGAGATGATGAGGGGGCGACAATGTCAGGCGGGGTATTTCCCGAGCTCTTCGGGCGACATCTTTAGCGATGCTCGGCCGCCCGGCGACACCGATGGCCGAGGGCGGCGACCACGTACCCCGTCTTTGGTGGTCGGGGTGAGGTGAGATCTTCAATCGCCCTTCTACCTCACCTATCACGGGAAGATTATGAGAAGCATTTTAGGGAAGAGAATGGTGTCAAGGTTAGGTATCTTTGCCACTTGTTTACCTTTGTGGCAAGAGGTACTACTGCTGATACGCTAGAGGCAATGACCATCTTATTAGGCATCGTAATAAGTGTGTCAGCTGACGTGATAAGTGCCGTTTATCGATCTAGTCTTGCTTTTTTAATCATCGATGGTTACGTCCGTCATTTGGGAGTTCGGTGAATACGTGGCTCGTGTTCAACTTGTTCGTATGCTTTCTAGGCTAGACTTGCCTCTTATGATTGGTAAACTGATGCCTTTAAAGAGTACATTAAAATTTCTCATAATCCTAATTTTGTTGGTGTCTCTAAACAAACCCTTTGGTAGGGATCTGTTTAAGTACTTTCTTGAGAAAGCGTGACAAACCGATTGCTACTTTGCAAAGCAATCTTTGTTTCATCTATTGCTATTACCGATATATGGTGCGGAAAGGCTAAAGAGGATTACATCTCTGTTGTGGCTCATTACATTAATCTTTGATTGGATTCTAGAAAAAAAAAGTTCTTGGTCTAAGGTTGATTGATGTGTCCCATAATCTTTGAGAACATTCTTTGGCGTATTAAAAATGTTCTTGATGAGTTTGGTGTACTTAATAAGGTATTTTACGTGACTTTGGATAATGCATCTGCCAATAAAAATGCCATTGATAGTTGAAACCTATTCTTAGAGAATATTTGGGTCTTTGAATTGTTTTTGCATCAAAGATGTTACTGTCATATTATTAACTTGATAGTTAAAAAGAAGCTTTGGAGAACATTAATCCTCTTATTGAGGCTTTTAGAACAGCAATATCATTTACGAACTCCTCAAATCGGAGGAGGATTTGCATACAAAAGTTATTGCATTGCTAGTGGGGCTACACCTAGAAAATTTGCACTTGACATGCCTATTAGGTGGAACTCCACCTACCTAATGCTTAGAACTTTGATGCCTCATAAGAGTACTTTCCATACTTTCATTGAGGCTAATTACCCTAGAGGCACAGGTGATCCTTTTCTCTTGGTGAGGACCCTTTGGAATATGGCAAGTAAGATGTTGAAGTTTCTTGAAGCTGTTTTATAATGCTCTTTGTTGACTTGTGCGGTGTGTACTATCCAACTTCTCCACTTGCTATGCATCATCTTGTTAAGATTGCTATGCATTTGTGTGACTATCAACATGATGAGCATCTTAGACTTGTTTGTGCGATCAATGATTGACAAATACAATAAGTATTGGAAAAATATATACGATCTTTATTGCATTGCATTCATATTGGACCCTAGAGCAAAAATTAAAGGGATTTACCAAAGTGCTTAGGAAGTTTAATGCCTTTGTTTCATACTTGATTACACTAACAAGTTGTTGGATACAAGAGCATACATTTTAAATTGTACAACGGTATGATGACATGTATGGTCTTTGAAAAGGCTGAGAAGGGTTGTTCACGCAGCAGTGCAGTAAGAAGAGAAACGACTTGGGTGACATTTATGATGATGATGATCTTGATGTTGGTCTTGGTTTGTTCTACCCTTCCTTCTAATCTATCAGATTCTATAAATGTTTACGCCACTTCATTGCTACAAGCGGCATCTTCTTCTAACACTAGTGAACTTGCATCCTATCTTTTTACCGTGACAACGTCGGCAACCTTGATGATGATTTTGACATTATGCAATGGTGGCATGAGCACAAGCTTACATATCAGTTCTTTCTATTCTTGATAAAGATATCTTTCGCGTACTGTTTCAACCATATCTTGAGAATCTACTTTTTTAGCACAAACTGGCGGGGATTATCGAGGGGCGTCGTAGGAGGCTTAACCCTGAGGCTGTGGAGGCACTTACATGCATCAGAATTTGGGAGAATGATGAAGCAAGGATCCGGCACATGGTGGAGGACAAGGATGCGGAGGAGTGCTTTGAGAATCTTGCTCTCGATTAGTTTTTACTGTTATCTTTGGTTACGTAATAGCTTAAGAGTTGAGACTTGGTGTGTGTGGGTGAAGCCTGAACTTGGGTGAACTTACGGATGTAATGAACATTTAATCCGGGGGGCTGGCTGCACTCTTTTCCGGTTTGGGGTTTTTTTTATCTCACAAGGGTGAGTTTTACCCAAAGCGGGTTTTTAATGAAGGCGACCATTGCGCGACTCCATAATGAAGTAGTTTTAGTTTCAAAAACTTATTTTCTTGCTTTGTTTTCCAACTTTAAAATGGTAATCGAGGTGATTGAGCTATTTTCTTTGGTGTAGTGCCGGGCTGGCACGGGCACGCTGGGGGGCACGGGGCGGCGACGCGCCTCGGGGTGGTGTCGGACCGTGCTTGGACCCGAGTTCAACACGGTGACACGACAAGACGCGGCACGGTTCATCGGTCGTGCCAGCGCATCGTACCGTGCCTTGGCGTGCCGTGCCGTGTCGGGCCGGGCGAGACGTTTGGAATTCTTTAATCGCCAAAGAAAGCGGCAAGCGGGCGAGAGATCTTGATCAATTCGATGTGCAGGTGGAAAGGGTTGGTCTTTGCTCGGGTGCACGCGTCGCATGCATGATAATTGATACATGGTTCAGTGACTCCTCGATCTCCAAGTCCCCGCAGTATGGGCACACGGGCGTAAAGGTCCCTTTTTCACGGTTGTTACGATAGAATAGGATGATAGGGGCTGCCATGCTACGGCGGACGGACGGACGGACGGAGCACAAAATAGCGTCGTCAATTGCAATGCGACAAGCTAGTACATGGTGAGCGGCCGAATCTGCGGTATCGATATAGCGGCGACGCACCGCGGCATGAATCTTTGCTCATGCTCAATGTAGTACATACCACGTCCTTGAGATGTGAGTGAGCCTCTGATGATCGATATATGAGTAATGAATAAGCGAGTCGGGACCCGGCTAACATACATGCGGTGAGTACTTGTACGGCGAGGATCATAAAAAGCCATTGACCGGACGATCGGTGCGCGGAGACAGTTAAGTGTATGCGAAGGTACCCTCGGCATACCAGCCCCTCGAAGCTTCGGCCGATTCGGCGCAACTTTGGGTCGCCCTCGTTTGGAACTTGGCCACCCACATCC